>CAUYTI010123948.1:0-50133 GCA_963575145.1 Galago senegalensis
TTATTTAATTTCCACTTTTTGCCTTCACAAAATTAAAAAGGCTTAAAATTTAACAACAATGACAATGTTTAAGATAAGGACTAGAAACAAAAACCTTGTAAAGAACAAACGAAGATAAATACATTCAGAAAAGAAATCAGATCATTGTTGCATCGAAATATTAAGCAATAATAGAAGAAGAATGCAAAGAAAGTAACATTCACATTGTGAAATAAAAGTATGTCTATTATAGAATGCTTTGACTCTGAGGTTCAGTATGGAGTCATCAGTTAACTTCTTTTTTTCCCCAAAATGTCAAAAAATAGACAAATAATATTTGTAAATAAAAGTAAAAGATAATTTCAAAAAACAGATCATGCCAAATCTTATAGACAATAGAAAAAGAAGAAATATTTCAAAATCATTCTACTTAATCTGGGCTAAAATAAAATATTAAAATTGGAGAAACTATATTATTATAAAGGGGAAATTACAAACTTATTTCACTTTTAACAGAACATATTTATTTTATCATTTTACAATTGAAAGTTGATGCCCTTTCACCAGCATCTTCCCATTTTCCTCACCCCCAGCCCTTGGCAACCACCCATCTACTATCTGTTTCTATGAGTTAAACATTATTATATTCCACATAAAAGTGAGATTGTATGATATTTGTGATCCTGTGCCTGGCTTATTTCACTTAGCATAATGTTCTGCAGGTACATCCATGTTATCGCAAGTGGCAGTATTTTTTTCTTTATGGTTAAATAATCATCCATTGTTGGGTGGCACCTGTGGCTCAAGGAGTAGGGTGCCAGCACCATATGCTGAGGGTAGTGGGTTCAAATACCAGCCCTGGTCAAAAAACTGCAAAAAAAAAAATCATCCACTGTGCCTTCATCCCCCAGTGGACACTTAGATTGTTTTCATATCTTGACTATTTTTTTTTTTTGAGACAGAGTTTCACTTTGTCACCCTTGTTAGAGTGCTATGGCATTATAGCTCACAACAACCTCAAACCTTGGGCTCAAGTGATTCTCTTGCCTCACCCTCCAGAGTGGCTGGAACTACAGGTGCCTGCCACAATGCCAGGCTATTTTTAGAGCTTGGGTTTTGCTCTGGCTCAGGGTGATCTTGAACCTGTGAGCTCTGGCAATACACCCACCTGGGCCTCCTAGAAGGGGGATTGCTAGTTTTGTGAGGTACCTTCATGCTGGTTTCCATAATGACTGTACTAATTTACATTCTTACAGTATACAGAATTCCCTTTTCTTTGTATTCTCATCAACACATATTTCTTATCTTTTTTATAATAGCTATCTTAACAGATATGAAATGATACCTAATTGTGGTTTTGATTTGCATTTTCCTGATGTTTAGTGATGTACAGCACATTTTTATATACCTGTCGGCCATGTGTATGTCTTCTATGGGGAAAAAAAAAAGTCTACATAAATCCTTTGTCCATTTTTCAATTGTGTTGTGGGGTTATTTATTTATTTATTTATTTATTTCCTATTGAATTGTATAAGTTCCTTACATACTTTGGATAGTAAACCCTTGTGAAATACATAGCTTGCAAATATTTTCTCTCATTCTGTGGGTTGCCTTTTTACTCTATTGTCCTTTGATGCACACATTTTAAAATTTCTCATAAATGCTGATTTGTCTATTTTTTTCTTTTGTTCCCTGTTCATTTGATGTCTTTCACCCCCTTGGATAGGCTTATTATGAAGTATTTATGATACTGTTCTAAATGAAATTGTTTTTTAAATTTTTTGGGGGGGTTAATGTTAGTGCATAGAAATGCAATTAAATTATGTGTGTTTGGCCAGGCGTGGTGGCTCACACCTGTAATCCCAGCACTCTGGAAAGCCCAGGTGGGCAGATCGCCTGAGCTCACAAGTTGGAGACAAGCCTGAGCTAGAGCGAGATCCCATCTCTGAAAAAATAGCTGGGGATTGTGGTGGGCGTCTGTAGTCCCAGCTACTCGAGAGGCTGAGACAAGAGAATCACTTACACCCAGGAGTCTGAGGTTGCTGTGAGCTGTGACAGCATGCCACTCTACCTGGGATGACAAAGTGAGACTCTGTCTCAAAATAAATAAAATAAATTGTGTGTGCTGATTGTACTGAGATTTTGTTGAAGTTGTTTATTAGTTTTAACAGTCTTTTGGGGAATTGTTAGAACTTTCTGCATATATAACATCATGTCATCTGCAAATAGTAGGTATAATTTGCTTTTTTTTTTTCTGAGACAGAGTCTCACTATGTTGTCCTGGATAGAGTTCTGTGGCATCACAGCTCATAGCAACCTTGCACTCTTGGGCTTAAGCTACTCTTTTGCCTCAGCCTCCCAAGTAGCTGGGACTGTAGGCACCCACTACAACACTGGCTATTTTTGTTGTTGTTGCTGTTGTCAATGTTATTTATCTGGCCCTGGCCAGGTTCCAACCTACCAGCCCTGGTGTGTATGGCTGGCACCCTAACCACTAAGCTACGGGTGCCGAGCTGATATAATGGTTTTGAAATGCCTAATTGTCAGGGAGCCTGAGACAACGGTAATAGCTGTACAGGTTTATCTTGATTAATTGATAGTGAATTTTTGTTGGTTGCTATATCCAGAGAAAGAATTATGTTGGCCTTTAGTTTTACTGAATCAAAAGATCTGACATCAGAGTTTATCCATATAGAAAGGATACATTATTTCTATTCACTAATTCTAATTACTCATGTTTCTATTTATTGATTCTTTGCATCAATATACAGAAGTAAAAGTTGAAGTTCTTTATCCCCAAATAACTATTTTTTATAGTCACTCTACATAGATTAGCATTGCTTAGTATGAAGAGAAATATAACTAGCTCAGAAAGGTATTTTCTGTTAAAGTCTTTATAAATTAGAATAATAAATAACCAAGGACAACATCATCTTATCTAAAAATCTTTTTGTAGGTAGCATTCTTTTTATCTTTACAATAATGCCACAGAGATGACTTTCACTATATTAAACTATATACTTACTTTTGTAAGGTTTTTCTTTTTTTGAGTCAAAGCTGTCATCCTGGGTAAAGTGCTGTGCTGTCACAGCTCACAGCAACCTCAAACTCTTGGGCTTCAGCTATTCTCTTGCCTTAGCCTCCCAAGTAGCTGAAACTACAGGCACCTGCCACAACACCCAGCTATTTTTGTTGTCATTGCAATTGTCATAGTTGTTTTAGCTGGCCCAAGCTGGATTTGAACCTGCCAGCCTTGGTGTATGTGGCCGGCACCCTACCCACTGAGCTATGGGCATTGCCTAATTTTGTAAGTATTTAAGACTATTTTATATTTTCTAGATTTTTCTACATACAAACCAATAAAAACAATAAAAAACACTCCTCGTTTGTGAATGTTTGTGAAACTTCCACCAATAGAAGATAGAATTTCAGAGGCACTGGTTTCACATAAGTCTCAGGAATCCAATAAACAATCTACTGACTATAAAAATAACCATGTAAGTAAAGATTTGCAGATTATATGTCAACTGTTCATTGAATTCCACAAGCACCCAACAAAGAAACACCTGCCTGAGAAGCCCAGCAGGAAAACAGGCATCAAGTGCCAGGCTCTTGGAGTTTCCTTAGAGTAAAACAATCTCTGCTTCCATAGAGACAGAAATAGAGTATTCTTTCTTATCACTGTTTTTGCTCTGTTTTTTAGAAATGCAGAGTTATATTTATAGTTTATTTATAAATGTATTAAAAATATCTCCATGTTTCTTAACTGACACGTTTTGAATACCTATCAGTCTTTCAAATTTGCTAAAATTGTTGCTTATGTACTTCCTGTCTGACTGATTGCTTGCTAAACACTACTTTCTTTTTAGTCATTGAAGCGTCTAGTTATTTTGGAAAATAAAAAGAAGGTGCTATTCACTGGATCATGTGATTTGAATCAAAATGACCATTTTAAACTCTGAGTTTTCCACTAACTACCTGTAAAATCTAGAGAAAGGAACTTAACCTCATTTGTTAATTTTTTCTGAAAAATAGGGTTTCTGTGATTATTAAATGCATATGGCCTGGTCTATAAGTGCTGAATATACATATCACAGCTATTATTTTATGCCATAAATACTTTAGAAATCCCAAGATAGAATAATGAAATTTGAATATGAAAAGTTCCTTAACAATCACCTGTCCCAATCCTCCATTAGGTTAGGATATTGAATGAATTATTGGTTGATTGCAAGATTAGTAGAAGAACTGAGGTTTGTCCCAAGATTTCTTAACTGATGCTCCAACTTTCATGAGCATTTCTTAATTCTAGCTCTTAAACACAATTTTTCCTAGTTAAAAAAGGAAAATAAGCAGTTGCTGACTACCCATGGTAATTTATAGTTGTAATATAACCTTCATGGATAACGAATCCAATAAATAAATATCATAGTAACTGCTGGATGTTAGATATAGAACAGGATAAAGTGGCCAGATGGTTCATTTCAATGTAAAAATATTTTTCTTGCTTATTTCAAGACTTTTCAAAATCTAAATGAAGGCATTTTCTTCTCTGACTTAGGAGGGGAAAAACAAGCACAGCAAAAGTGCAACTGTTGAGAGTAGGAAGTAGATTGGGATGGGGTTGAAATTACTACTGGGCAAGATTCTATCTTGTAATAAAGAGGGCTTGATTTTTCTGTGAAGAGAGTAAATTCAAACAGAATAAAATGAAAGAAAGTATTTCATATTGTTTGGAAAAGTGATCATTTCTTTATTGCTTTAGCAAGTATATATCTACTATATTTGTTGCAAATTCAGTATACTGATGATAAAAGGATATACATAGCACAAATATATACATATATGCCTATGATATATATGCATATAAGTCACTTTAACCTCATTTATCATAGATTATTTGGTCCTGTATTATCCTTAAAGTATGTTCCATTTAGGCCATGGAACAGTCCAGCAGGAGACTTACACTCATTCCTACAGGCGGGACCTTGGATTAAAGCAGAGCTGGGGCTAACGTTCAACCAATAAGAACTGACTCAGCTAAAATGATTATCAACATTTGGAAATACTTACGTGTTGCCTGGTACTTTGCTGCAGTCATGAATTTCTGGGTGGCTCTCCACCTGTCTTGCACTGTTCTGACCATACCTCCTTACCTGGGAACTCTTTGATTTCTCCACAATCCAGCATGGCAGGAAGCATAGCTGATTTAGCAAAAGGTTCCTGTAACCTGCTTAGGGCTTTGGCCAGCAGGCTAAAAGAGAGGGGTGGGATACTTCCTGCCTTTTCACTCCGTTGGCCAAACCCATTTGGAAATCAGAGAGCAAAGGAAGGTAAGCTATGCCTGGAGGTCAGCCTCTTGGGACAGAACCAGGGAAAGGAAGAGGTGTGAATGGATCTGGCGGGGCAAATGAAGTAAAACCAGCACATCAATGCAATAGAAAATCATTGCAGAAATTAAAATGACTTCTACAGCAATAAATAAACCTGAAATTCTGGCACAGCTGAGTTTATGGCCTGATGTTCATGTTTGCTACAGGGACTCAAAATTAAGAGAGGGAAAGCAAAGGCCTTATTTAGGTTTGAATTTTTTTTAGGGGCTGTCAGGTTATGCTGCTGTTACTTCCTTTTCTAATCTACAGGTCTGTATAGGTCTGTGTAGTAAGAGTCTGTGGAGTCCTTCTGGAGTCTATATAAGTGTTTTTTTTTTTTTTTTTTTTTTTAGGCAGAGTCTATGTCACCCTTGGTAGAATGCCACGGCATCACAGCTCACAGCAAACATAGACTCTTGGGCTCAAGCAATCCTCTCGCCTCAGCCTCCCAAATAGCTGGGACTGTAAGCACCTGCCATAACGCCTGGCTGTTTTTTTAGAGACAAGGTCTCTCTCTGGCTCAGCTTGGTCACAAAACAGTGAACCAGTGAGCTCAGGTGATCCACCCACCTTGGCCTCCCAGAGTGCTATATTTACAGGCATGAGCTACCAGGCCTGGCCCAGAAACATCAGTATTTTTGTAGATCCCATTGATCTATTGAATTAAACCATCCCTGAAGTTCATCCATGTCTGGACTTCCTAGCTATGTAAACCAGTAAGGTTTCCTTTATTGTCTGAGTCATATTCAGATTGTCTTTCTGCAGGTGAATGTATTCTGATACAAGGCAGTGGTGCTTTATATTTTCTGATCTCACAAAATAACCTTTCATCAAATTAACTAATATTTATTTGTCATCTTCTTTGTATGTACCACTCCACTAGGTTCAGAGGAGATACTGTTATACAAATTAGTCAATCCTTGTTTTCTTAGCTTACATTCTAGTGCAGGAGACAACCTTTCATTAAATAATCACAGAAATAGATGTGCAATTGCATATTAACATAATGAACACAATAAAAAAAAGAAAAAGGAGATTACCTGTCACTTGTTCTAGTGAAGATTTGCCTAAGGAGGCTGGGCACAGTGGCTCACTCCTATAATCCTAGCACTCTGGGAGGCTGAGGCAGGTGGATTGCTTGAGTTCACCAGTTCAAGACCAGCCTGAGCAAAAGCAATACTGAGTCTCTAAAAGATAGCCAGGTGTTGTGGCGGGTGCCTATAATCCCAGCCACTCAGGAGGCTGAGGCAAGAGAATCACTTGAGTCTAAGAGTTTGAGATTGCTGTGAGGTATGATGCCATAGCACTCTACCCAGGGCAACAAAGTAAGACTTTGTCTCAACATAAAACAAACAAACAAAAAATAATTTGCCTAAGGAAGGAAGATTTATCTTAGCATCTGAAAGAGTGACAGCTAGCTAGTTGATAGGAAAGAATAGCATGAGATATGCCATGAATTAGGAAGGAAGATGATACAAAATTTAAAGAACTAAATGAATGCTAGTGTGAGTGGCTCACATAGATCAAGTATAAGAGAATGGCCTGGCCTTTTTTTTTTTTTAATTTTAATGCAGTTTTTGGCCAGGGCTGGGTTTGAACCCCCCACCTCCAGTATATGGGGCTGGCACCCTACTCCTTTGAACCACAGGCGCTGCCCTGGCCTTCTTTAAAATACAATGTTTTCCAGGTTCATCCATATTGTCTAAGATGGTAGGAATTCCTTTTTTATTGCTGATATACAATATTTTACTGTATATATACACCACATTTTTTTTTTTGCAGTTTTTGTCCAGGGCTGGGTTTGAACCCACTACCTCTGGCATATGGGACCAGTGCCCTACTCCTTTGAGCCACAAGTACCACCCTATACACCACATTTTTTTAATGCATTTGCCTGTCAATGGACATTTCGGTTCTTTCCACATCTTGAGTATTGTGAAGAATGAACATGGGGTGCAGATAACTTTTGGACATATACTCAGAAGTGGGATTACTAGATTTAATCTTTGTCAATTAAAATATGAAGATAAAGAGCCAGGCAGTGGCTCACGCCTGTACTCCTAGCATTCTGGGAAGCCAAGGTGAGTGGATAGCTTGAGCTCACAAGGTCGAGATCAATCTGAATAAAAGTGAGACCCTGTCTCTATTTTAAAAAATAGAAAAACTGAGGCAAGAGGATCACTTGACCCCAAGAGTTGGAGGTTGCTGTGAGCTATGACGCCATAGCACGCTACCCAAGGCAACAGCTTGAGAGTCTGTCTCAAAAATGAAATAAATAAAATAAAGTAATCTCCAAACAAAAAACAGTACATGTACCAAAGATCTAAGGTCTAGGGCTTCTTACATTCTTTTTAAAAGCAAATTAGGTCATGGTGCTCCTTCTCTCAATGGTAGCACAAAACAATCTTTTCATTATAAATTTTAGGCTGAAAAAACTATGATCATTTTCTTCTCCATTTTACCTTGAAGATCTGGCATATTCAAGATATGTAAGGATTGGTACAAGGTTTCTATGTGTGCATATATGTACATATTTATAGATTATATGGGTGTTTATGAAAGTGTTTGTGCATACATATTTATGACTGTGTATAAGGTATATATGTATGTTTATGAATGTGTGTGTATAGCAAAGACACTGAATAGAGGCTGGGTTGTCCATGCTGTGGGGCCAGGCCCAAGCAGATATATATAGATGCCTTCAGAATCCATTATCATAAAGGAAGGGGCTCTCCTCTAAGATTGCCAAAGGGTTATCTTAGGATAAAGGGAACATTTACCAAATTCTTCAAAGTTTATTTCAAACATAAGAATCAGTCCTTTCTGGTCTCTTCTCTCTAGCCTCCCAAAGGAACATTTTAGGCCCACCTGTCTCTCTATTAAGAGACAAGTTCCAAGAGCAGAGAGACTTGATGATTTGAACAAAAACCAAACTCTGAGCTGACCCTTTGAGTACTAGACACCAAGGTCTTAATTTGTTATCTCAAAGAAATCAATTTAGGGACTTAACTTTCCTTATAGAAAATATCTGAAATGACTGTGCCCAGATTTATTATGTAATAGGGTGTCAGCAGCAGAGTCTGACAGCTATAACAGAAGATTCAGCAAAAAGAACTATTGTACAAGACAGTATCAGACTACGCCTTTAAAAATATTACAACCCTCACATAAAACAACACAGTGGATGTATTTTGAAAAAATATTTTCAGCTCTTATTTTCTATGAAGTAGAAGGAAATCTCAGAATCCATACTTTCTCTTAAGTACATTCAGATATATTTGTGAGTCCTAACTCTATTACCTTTAGTTATATAGGCAAATATGAAAATAGTTCAAGTACAGAAAGTATTTGAATAACAGTTTAAGAGTAGAAGAAATACCACCTCGAAAGGCAGGATTAATTGATAAGTGAGCCCCATCACTCAGGCAATTATATCAATTCAGAAAAGGAAAAGTCTTTTATAGCTGTAGAAAGCTGAGCAGATAGAACTTGAATTTAGAAAACTGAAGGGCTTTATTAATCAGTTTTACATTGGGTGGTTGGTTAAAGAAAACCCTCCAAATAGTGGCTAGTACATGCAAAAAGTCTAGGTATTCCTAGGCTATTCACAATACTTAGGAAGCTGGATATTCTCATGAAGCACCCACGCTTGACGAAAATATCCATCTTCCTGTCTCACCACATGTTCCCTTGTGTAGATTTCCTCTTACCCAGCTATCATGTTTCCCCATATTCCAGGTGAAAAGGCAGGAAAAGTATAAAGTAAAGAGAAAGAGGTTCTCTTTATGATGATTTTCATTTGTATTTAGGCCTTTCTCAAGGACTTGTGTCGAATTAGTCATATGACCACCCTGGGATGCAAGGGTGCCTGGAAATTCCAGTATTTCTAGTTTGAATAGTTGAGAAAACTGAGAGACCAGGAGTTGGCATAGTTGTTGAGAGCCCCAACTTGTGGGATCCCCAAAGGTTCAGATCATTCATCCTGGCACATAATCTGTCAGTATGAGCTCTGAGGGAAGGAAAGCACAGAACATATTATAGGGGATAGTAACTCAAATTTATTGGTTGAAATATAGGAAACACTAAAACAAACAAACAAAAACACAGAGAAAAGACTACAAAGCTGGCTGGGGAATAGTGTCTCCCCAAATTCATGTCTACCCAGAACCTCAGCATGTGACCTTATTTGGAATAGGTTCCTGGAAGATATGGTCAAATTAAAATGGAAATCATACTGAATTAGAGTGTGTCCTAATCCAATGACTTATAAAATGAGAGATATTTGGAAACAGAGACACACACATACAGAGAAAAGTTAACATTAAGATAGACCAAGGGGGAAAGATGGTCATGTGATGATGGAGGCAGTGATTGAAATAATGTAGCTGCAAGCCAAAGAATGCCAAGGATTACTGATAACCACCAGGAGACAGGAAGAGCCAGGGAAGAAATTCTCCCCTCAAGTCTTGACAGAAAGCATAGCATTGCTGACACTTTGACTTTGGATTTTCAGCATACAGGGCTCTGATGAATAAACTCCTATTATTCTAAGTCACTTGTTTTGTGGTACTTTGTTATTACAGGCCTAGGAAACTAATATAAGGCCCTATTGTGATGTTCATGAAATATCAAACCTAAAATGGAGTCATTATACTACAGAGCAATGTCTCAACTGTCATCAACTGCTTTTCAACGTTAGAAAATGTACTGCAAAAAATATTCTGATGGATAAATAAATTTGAGAAATTCTTTATATCTTAGCTCTGACTTAGAAATTCAAACTGAGTTTTTGAGATACCAAAGGCTATGAAAAGTAGAGAACAGCTTTGTTCAAACCTGTAGTTTTCAAGTGTATGTGATAATGGATTCATTTTTTCATTAAATATCTTGTAGCATGTTCAGAAACATATATGCTCTGAGGATCTTGGGTGAGAAATGCTAAATTAAAGGCTTGCAAGTCCCTGAAGGAGTGGTGTAACCAGTATAGGTTCAGGAAAGAGAATCTTGAAAAAGTGTGGATGATAAATTGGGAAGAGAGGCTGGTGGCAGAGAGAGCAAATCTGAACAAGGAGGGTGGTAATGATGAGAAATAGATTAATAGTGAAGACATAACCAAGGAAGAACTCAAAAGGCACGGAGATATTAGGTAGGCAAACTCTGTCTTATTTACAAAACAATGACTACAGTATTAGATAGAAATGCTTACAGATGAAATTACTCTTGTCAAATTTTGAATTTATTTTGCTACAGCACTGTTAGAGTTTCCTTATTTTTTGGTTATTATATCTGAATATATAAAATATATTTTTACTGTATTTGGATGTAATATTACTGATTGCACATGCTGAAAAATATAGCCAATGGTTTGCTCCATAAAACAGCAGATAAAAGACATGAAGGAGAAGAGGATGTATAATGAAAATGTATTCTTTTTTTTTATTGAATGATAACTATGTACATTAATGCACTTCAGGGGAACAGTGTGGGGTTTTCATATGCAATCTGAAATACTTCCATCAAACTGGTCAACACAGACTTCATATCATTTTCTCAGTTATTGCTTTAAAATGTTCACATTCGACTCTTAGAAAGATTCACCTGTACCCCTATAAGACAAACCTCAAAAGTGATCCCTCCAAACCCCCTCCCTCCTCCCATTGCCCCCTCCGTTCTCCCTCCCCCCTCTACATGTTCTTGGGCTATTTGGTTATAGCTTTCATATAAAAGGTTTAAATTAGTCTGACCCCTTCACTGTCATGGTAAAGGAAAGGAGTTTGGAAAGCCAGCCTATTTAGAGTATCCCTATATTCTTAATTTCTTGGAAGGTAACTAATTTTTTATAGAATAATTTAAAAATCAAAAGGGTTATGGTTGTATGCACTTTATGAAGACCCAGTGAACTGTGTATTCTTTATTTCTATTATTATATAGATACTTAAGATACTTATATGCTTACATAATTTTATATGTTTATACCATAGTTTAATGAAATATATATATATTAAAAATGAAAGTACTATTTATATGTATGTTCTTAGAGAATAAAAACACATGAGAAATACTACATGAAATTTTGAAACTAATGAAAGTATGTGTCTGTTCTAATTAAATTCCTCTTACAACCGATTAATCGATCTAGACTGCCTTGTATTACATTAAACTGGTAACACGAATACATTTTTGATATGCTTTAATTTTAAAAAAATGAACTATTATCCTTTCCGTTGAATATCATGCAATGTCTTGTTGGCTTTCCACATCTCCTCCTAGGCTTGATTGCAGCCTAGTCAAAAGTTTTTTGTTATTATTTATGAATTTCTTTATAAATCTAGTCATTTTTTCCCACCATAGTGAGGACAACGAATTAAGCTTAAATTTCAGGTTTTGGATACATTATATTTTATTTCCTCTGCTATTGATATTTTCCCATGAAAGAACTGAAATATTTGAATTTTGGAAATCTGGTTTCTATATTAATTGAGGGTAATTAAAAAATTATCTTAATACATTCCAAAATCAGTTTGTCAACCTACATGACACAAAGGTTGGAAACACTAGGGATTATTCTCCTGGGGGAATAATATTTAAGGTGATTATTATTCACAACTGTATAAGTACATCTCAGTGAAAGGCAGAAGAATGGTCATGTAAATGGGCTGCCAGAGAACATTGCATTTAGAAGTTAGTTTTAATTGTATGCTATGTTTACTTTAAAGTTGTAAAAAGACAGGATGTAAAGAACAAATTCAAAAAGGAGCTGAGTTTATCTGAGTGCACTGTGACAATGGCACACACACAAAAAACTCTTATTCAAGCCTATAGTTAAGCTTCCTTTTTATATTAGACATTCCAAGACAAAGCAGAAAGAGAGGTGTTAAACATTAGACTTGCAAATTTCTAAATACACAGTGTCAGTCTAGTGATGTTTAAACATCCATTTAGAATAACTCACAGAGGAACTATAGCATATTACCAAGTGGAATCATGAATATGCAATCAGCAAATGGTTCTGGAGCCTGATCACCATCTCTGTCAATTACAGCAGTCACTTTCTGTGATGGTACCTTGGCACTTTGACAGTGATTATACCTTTCCATGATGTATTGCAGATATTATGCTTCAGTTGTTTACAAATAGAGTCATATCTTACCCTTTTGCTATAAGAATAGAGTGTTTTAAGTAAGTAAAATATTCCCTATAAATAAATCTTCCACTTAAGTCACTCACTCACACACGATCAGACTCAGAACAGTGCATGCTGCCACAAACACATGACAAATACAATCCCCCAAATCTATCTTTTTATTCCTAAAATTGAAGTAATCTGGAGCTTTTAAAAAGATATCTGAAAAGAAACTGTGCAAAGGATTAATTCACACCTTAGTAGCCATCACTTTAACGGAGAAGATTAGAAGAATAATCCATCTTTAAATAGATCCTTAATCCATCTTTAATAGTATAATGTCAAGAAATAGGATCAACAGGTGTTGATAATGGCAAACACTATCTAGATATCATGGGACTTGGCTGGCTCTTCTAGGCTACCAAAAGTGTTAATTTTCTTATCTGTAGTCATCGTTTTGTCTAAGCATGAAAACTCAAGCAGTTTGATTAGACAGTAGTATTTTCAAATGCTTATTTGCTTAAGTTTCAGAGACAAAATTATCAGCAAGTTTACTGTTTCATTTTTTTCTATGTATCTATATGAATAAAAAAATAAGAGAATGTGAATATAGTCCAATATTTAAGACTATAATATTATATGTGAACCTACTCAGATACATTTAAATATCTAAGTATTTAGTATTGTATAAATAATACATATATATGTTGGACTTTTTAACTTTTTCTAACTCACTTAAATTCTTATAGACTCAACACATTATGTTTAGCCATTGATTCAGGAAGTTCAAACATTTTAGCTACGTAATACTATAGCAAAAATCAACTGTGGATATAATGCTGTCCAAGTCACTTTATTCTCACCATTTTCCTGGGCAAACATTTTTCACATGAGAATGGAAATCACCACAGATTACGTAGCTAGAATCAAAATCAGATCTTCCAATCAAAAGTCTCATTTCATAGCCCAGAATCACTTTCACCAAATCATGGTCTTTTAAATGTTTAATATGATGATATAAAGGAACAGTTGGGAGCAGGGAGGAGGTAACAGACAGTAGACGTATACCAGGAGACTGTCTCCCTGATGAAACTGAAGCCTTAGACTTGCACACAAAGCTGTGAGAGTGACCCGAGGTAGAAAAGTGCCCCCTCACAGTAATGGAATTTTTTCTCTCAGAGTAAACATACTAACATGACAGAACATGTTACTCTCAGAGTAAACATACTAACATACTAACATGACAGAACATGAAAAAGCAAAACAAACAAACAAAACAACTGAAGAAGGAGAAAGGAACAAATTTAAGATATTCTAAAAATAAATGCTTGTATTTCAGCTCATCTTTTTTTTTTTGTAGCATCTTTTCTTAATTCACCCCATTAAGGTATAGGATTGCACAAAGTAATATTCATAAAATCGTGCTCATTCAGGAAAATGGCTCCATACCCAGTGAGAAGGGAAATAAAAAGTCACCAATGCTGGGCAGGGAAAAGAGAATGTGAAGCTGTTGTCCAAACATGAGTAGTGACATAAAGAAAAAATGGTACAACCATTGGCTCCATAGACCTCAAATAAGAACAAATAGAAAGTATATGCCAAGCATAGGTAAAGTGCCCAGCTCAGGAACAAAAAAATTATAAATTAAGAATTATTCCCAATCATTTCAAAATAAATAATTTGAGACTAATTCAGGAAACTGAGATTTTAAATACAAGATTAAAAGTATATTGAACTAATATTATAGACTTGCAAAAACATGGAAAGTCTCCAACAAATAACAATCCCAAACTGACAAATAAATGTAGTTAAAAAAAAAAGCTATTTCTGAAACTGATATCATTTCATAGAGAAAAAGATTGAAATAACTGTAAGCAAATGGAGATGAAAAAGGAAAACCAACTAAGGCATTCACGAAAAAAAGCCCTATGTATAAAAAGTATGAATAAGTTCCAGGAAAGCAGGTACAATTGAAAAAGTCTTCAAATGAAACGGAAGATATATTTAAATATTGGTGGTGCGCATACTTACAGTGAGGAAAGAGTTAAATTCACGGATGAAGAAAGCACAGTATTCAAGGAAAATGTAAAATTAGGCACATAATATCAAGATATTTTAGCTAGCCTGCTATTAAAATAAATTAATCAACCAAAAGATAAACCAGACTGACATCAGAGTCACCACAGAAGCCATTAATGTCAGATGACAAAGCAATATGGACCAAATTTTAAAGAAAACCAGATGTGATCCAAAATTTTACCCAGCCCAAACTTATTTGTCATATGTATATCTTCTTCAATGAAATGCCAGTAAATTACTGTCTTGCTCATTTTCTGTTTGGAGCATTTGCTTCTTTTAATGTTAAATTCTGAAAGTTCTTTAGATAATCCAGATATGTAGTTATCAGTTCCTTTTTTGGATAGTTGGTTTGCAAATATTTTGCACATGTTTGGAACTTAGTCTTTGCATTCTCTTAACAGGGCCTTTGATAGAGCAAATGTTTTAAAATTTGATGAGACTTAAAGTTATTAGTTTTTTTCTTTCATAGGTGATCCTTTTGGTGTCAAGTCTATAAACTGCTGTCCTATCCCTAAAGCATGAAAATTCTGTCTTATTTTTTTCTAAAACTTGTATAGTTTTATGTCTTATATTTGAATCCCAAACTTCATTCTTGTAGGGCAGTGGTTCTCAACCTTCCTAGTGCCACAATGTATTTTCATTGTTAAAAAGGGGTTGGGACCCACAGGTCGAGAACCACTGCGGTAGAGGACAGAGTTGGAGATGCTCAACAGTGAAAAAAATTAATAAACAATATGAGTGACATAGCATGAGTCCTTTAAAAAAACAAACAAAACAAAAATCCAGAGATGGTGAAGTTGAGCTAATTAAGACGTAAGTCAAAATTGAAAGAAAAAATGATGCAATGAAAAAAGCCATGATAAAATTACAGTAGATGAAGTGTGATTCCATTTAACTATAGAATTGACAGAAGATAATTTATCAAGTTGTGGCTACATAATTAAATGTTGATGTTATAAGCATATAATATGGAATAAGCAAACTAAGGACATAGAGCAAAGGATAACGTCCCTATTTTTCATCACAGAATGAAAAAATGATCTTTACATGTGAAACACCATGTAAAAAATTAAAAAGTGAGATTGCAACCACTTAATTTTCTTCATAATTTCATTTCTTGCTTTAGAGAAGAAAAAGCTTTTAAGGTATAACCTTATGTGGTAAAGAAATATTTACTTGGAAGCCCATAATTCCTTTATTTTTATTCAATCAAATGTGGTTTACTAAAGTTGAGTAAAATTAAATATCAGCTTCTGGGTATTATGGAGTAATGAGCAGAGTTGCATTTACTTTCCTATTCCAAGCAATTCAAAAACTGTACAAATATGGGGCAAAAAGTTTCAGAATTTGGGTGTCAAACAACAGAAAACGATAATCACTGAGAGAAGGCAAATAAGCAGGATGAGCCCTGAGATCACACTCGCTTTATTTTTGGTGTCAAATTCTTAGCCAGGGTAATTAAAGAAGATGACTGCAATGGAATGAGAACATAGGAGGACAGGTTGGAAAGATAAGGATCACACTTGAGGGAAATTGAGGCAGCTAGAGACTTGGGGACTGAGTTGTTGGGGGGGGATTACTTGAGAAACAAGCTCTAGAAATTTTATGTGGATCCTCTGGAATATTTATCTGAATAATAAGCTATGAACGGGTGGAGTGAAACTCTCGACCAGTAAAATAACCACTAGGAAGCACTAGGTTAAAAAATGCTCATAGTAGTTCTAAGGGTCTTTTGACCTCTGGAAAGCCAGCATGAGGAACCCCTGTTGATCACTCAGGGAATTTGGTAGAGATCAGAGAAGGGTTATGGTATAGCAGGAGGGATTATCTAGCTCTAAAGATAATTCTGAATGGGCCCTTTTAAAAATCTTTAAAATAAGCCTTGAAGTAATTGAACTGATCCACAAGTAATAGCTACATGCCTGTACAAAACCCAGCAGTGTAAAGGAAGACAACAAACCTAAAGTTCAACAACATATATTCAAAATTTTCCAATTCCAATAAAATAGATACATATATAAAGATAACAAGCAGCAGCAAAAAATGTAAACCTTATCCAGAAAGAAAATTCCTGCTGGGCTAAGCATATTAATGCACCCACAACAAAGATGTCCATATCCTAATCCCTGAACTCTGTGAGTATGTTATTATATTTGGAATAAGAAACTCTGAAGATATGGTTACCATTAAAGGCTTTGAGAAGACGAGATTAGGAAATAAAAATATGATGATAGAAGAAAAGGTGGAGAAAACCAATGTGAAAAGACTTGATTCATTGACTGCAAATACAAAAAAGCATGAAGAAAGCATCCAAGACCACTGTAACATCATCAAGCAAATAAACATGCACATTTTAAAACTTCCAGAAAGAGAAGAGGGAGATAAAGGAGAGCAAAGCTTTTTTTTTTTAAAAAAAAATAATGGTTAAAACCTTATTAAATCTTAGGAAGAATGCTCACATGTATATTAATGAAGTTCAAAAGATCCCAAGTAATACCATCCTGAGATACGATATAATCACTTGTCAAAATGCAAAGACAAGGAGAGAATTTTGAAAGAAGCAAGAAGAAAATCTATTCACCACACATGTCCATCAGTGGATTTCTCCATAGAAATCTTACAGACCAGCAGAGAGTGAGGTAATATTCTGACATTTCTGAAAGAAAAAGAAAAACCCAATCACGAATACTATACCCAGTAAAAATGTAGTTGTGAAATGAAGAAAAACTTAAGACATTCCCCCAAATCAAAAGCTGTGGGAAATCATCATCACTAGAAATGCCTTTCAAAAAGTACTAATGGGAAATCTTCAATTTAAAGCAAGCAATCAAAATAATGCTGCATAGCAAGATGAAAATATATGAAAGCATAAAACTCACTGGTTAAGATAAATACATGGCCAATTCAGAATACTCTAAGTCTGTGATGATGTCACAGAAATTATTTTTAAATCCAGTAAAAATATTAAAGGCAAAGGTATTAAATGTAACAATTTCTACATGGTATACTCTTTAATACCTGTAATACAAAGGTATTAAATGTAACAATTTCTACATGGTATACTCTAAATTTTAAATCTAGTAAAAAATTAAGGTATTAGAAATTATTTTTAAATTTAGTAAAAATGGTATACTCTACAATTTTAAATCTAGTAAAAAATTTAGGTATTAGAAATTGTTTTTAAATTTAGTAAAAATGGTATACTCTACATGGTATACTCTACAATTTTAAATCTCGTAAAAAATTTAGATATTAGAAATTATTTTTAAATCTAGTTAAAAATATTAAAGGCAAAGGTATTAAATGTAACAATTTCTACATGGTATTCCTACATAGTATAGAGGATTAATTGTTTGAAAAATAAGATATAACTACCTGTGCCTATGAGAGATTCACAAGAAATTCACTTTAGCTTTAAGGATGCTCATAGGTTAAAAGTGAAAAGATAGAAAAACATTCCATGTAAATATTAACCAAAAGAGAGAAGTGGTGCCTATATCAATTAAAATACTCTTTTAATCAAAATTTGTCACAAGAGGCAAAGAAGGTCACTACATATTCTATACGATGATAAAGGGATCAATTTATTAACAGGATACAACACACACATACACATGCACACATATAAGTACCCACCACTAAAACACTAAATTAATTTGTAAATTAAAAAGCATTTATCAACAAAACTGAAGGGAGAAATAGATAATAGTACAAGAATATTGGGGCATGTTAATGCCCCATTTTCAAAATTAGATAAATCATCCAAGTTGATATCAATGAGAAAATATTGGACTTCATCACACTACAGACAAAATGGATCCAATAGACAGATGCAGAACATTCCATACAAAAGCAGAACAATACACATTCTTAAATGTAAGAAGATTGAAATCATATCAAGTATATTTCCTAACCATAATGGAATGAAATTAGAAATATAACAGTATGAAAATCAGAAAATTCACAAATATGTGGAAATTAACCAACATATTCCTGAACAACTGTTAGGTAGGGATAAGGAGGGGTAGGATCAGATGACATAGGGAGATGTTTTGTCTAGAATAAGAGGAACAAATTTCCCAGGGGAGGGGGAGTCTCAAAAGGAACAGATGATAGTCAAGGGTGCTTCCAAGACTGAACAGATGTTTGGTCTATGGTAGGGGCTCTTCAATGACTGATAAATCAGAAAGAGAGGGAATAAAACCACAAAGCAGAGATGGGACCAAGGTCACAACAGAGAGTCTTTGGAGCACTAATTTTTCTGATGCTTTGGTAACAGAATCTCAAGTGACCTACCCTCATTAACATAGAAAAAAATCATATCTACCTACGCACTGTGACTATTTACAAATACCACAGCAACCTCCAGAAATTGCCTTATAAAAATAGAAAAGGGGATGTCTTGGCATTCTGGAACTTCTGTACCTCTTTCTAAGAAAAATAATATTCCACCCCCAGCACAGCACATCATTAGAAGGATAGACATTAGCCTGGAGGGGCTGCTATTCCTTACTGATCTGGTCTACTCTCTATGGACTTTGAGAGTGTGCTATCCTTTTGATGCTCTGTTTTTAAATTGGTAGACCCATTCTATGTTTGGAATGTTTTATGCTTTCATAAACTTTGGCACTTTGCCTGATTGCACCTGCTTGGTCTGCTCATGTACTCCCTTGACTTAGCACCAATGAACATTCTTCAGTACCCAGAACCAAGAACCATGGGATGAGGTTCTTTAACACAAATAATGAGTCAAAGAAGAAATCAGAAGTGAAATCAAAAAGTACCTTGATAATAAAAAAAGAAACTCAAGATACCAGAATGTACGGGATGCTACAAAAGCAGTTCCAAGGAGGAATTTTATGGTGATAAATGCCAACATTGTGGAGGGAAAAAGCTCCAAAATAAACAATCAAAATTTATAACTCAAAGAACTAGAAGTATGAACAAACCACGCTCAAAGTTAGAAGGATAGAACGAATAAAGATTAGAGCAGAAATAAATGAAACCAAGTCCTGAAAGACAATAGAAAAAACAACAAAGCCTCTTTTAAAAGATAAACAAAATTGACAAACTTTGTGTAGTCTTAACAAGAAAAAAGAGAGAAAACTCAGATAAATAAAAGTATAAATGAAAGAGGAACATTAAAACTGATACCACAGAAGTACCATGAATCATAAGACATACCCATAAATGATAATATGCCAATGAATTGGGTAACCTAGAAGAAACAGACAAGTTTCCTAGACAAATAGACATTCAACCTACTAAGAATGAATCATGAAGAAATATAAAATCTGAATGAATAAGTTAACTGAATCAGTAATCAAAAATTTCTCAATAATGCAAAGCTCAGGATGAGATGTTGTCATGGGTGAATTTTATCATGCATTTAAAGGAACATTAGTATCAATTCTTCTCAAACATTGTTCAAAAAACTGAGGAAAAGAAAGCACTTCTAAATTCATTTTATGAGACTAAAATTATTCCTACAGCAAAGGCAGTTAAGAATACTACAGGGTTGGGAAACTACAGGCCAAATTCCTGGCAAATGCAGATGCAAAAGTCCTCAACAAAATACTATAAAACTAAATTCGTTAGCATGTTAAAAGAATCACATATGGCGTATGACCTTTAAAATCCAGCAAAATAAGTCACACATAGTTACAGGGAGTATTTTTCTATAAACAAAAGAATACAAGAAGTCAGATACATGGGGGTTGGAGCTTCTCTAACTTGCTCTTTCCCTTACGTCTCTGTACCATTAGACTTTTACAAAATTTACAAATAAAGTTAATACTACTACAAAAAAAATAAGGAATTTCAGGCTAAATATACCAGATGGAGTTTTAAAAGGTGCCATTTAATAAAATCAGAATGTGTACTTTTCTCTCTCTCTCTCTTTTATTATTATTATTATTATTATTTTTGAGACAGTCTCACTATGTCACCTTTGGTAGAGTGCCCTGGCGTCACATCTCATAGCAACCTCCAACTCCTGGGCTTAGGCAATTCTTTTGCTTCAGCCTCCCAAGTAGCTGGGAATACAGGTGCCTGCTACAATGCCTGGCTATTTTTTGTTGCAGTTTGGCCAGGGCTGGGTTCAAACCCACCACCCTCAGTAAATGGGGCCAGTACCCTACCCCCTGAGCCACAGGCACTGCCTCATAATGTGTACTTTTCTTAAGATTAATTACAGCATAAATAATAATTCAGCAAATTATAAAAGTAACTTCAGTAGAGAGAAAATCTAAGATGGTGGACAAGTCTTTGTCTCTGTAGTTAGATTTGGGTTATGTAATTGAAAAATTGCAATTTTGTATAAGTTAGACTTTCTGAATTTCTATTTCCCCTTCATTTCAATTATGAGGAAATTTGAAAAATTTGAGAAATATGGCAAAACATTTAAATTACATTCAGAATTAAATAAATCAATATACATAAATCTATTCGGACAGTATTTGGCTAGAGTAAGCATTATATAATGTTTGGTGGTGGTGGTAGCGGGGGCAGTGGTAGTATTTTATTTATTTATTTGTAATAGTAATGTATTTAGTATGAGCACTAGACTAACACATACAGAGCTTCAAATATTTGCTCCTCTGTGTACTAGTGTGAGCTCCTCAGAACATTATATAACCATTCTAATTCTGTTTTCCGTTCTTTAAAATGACAATAATCATATCTATTTGTAATTAGGAATGATTAAATGAGAAAATACATTATAAATGCTTGACACATAGAAAACTGTAGTTACAGTTACTATTAATACTATTATTAATCAACAAAACTTGATGCCTCATGTAAAAGACATATAATTTTGATTAAAAGATTAGAGACTAAAGGATTAGATCAGGATGCTGTACAGAAACACAAAATAATATAATGTCTTTTCCTTTAAGAATAGAAATTGTGAGCCAGGTGCAGTGGGTCACGCCTGTAATCCTAGCACTCTGGGAGGCTGAGGCGAGTGGATTGCTTGAGCCCATGAATTCGAGAGCAGTCTGAGCAAAAAGCAAGACCACATATCTACTAAAAGTAGAAAGAAAAAAAAACTGAGGCAAGAGAGTTGGAGGTTGCTATGAGCTGTAATGCCACGACACTCTACCTGGGGCAATAGCTTGAGATTCTGTCTCAAAAAAAAATGAAAGAAAGAATAGAAATTGTATAAGTAGAATTTTTTTTTTCTTAGAGACAGGGTTTCACTTTGTCCCCCTCGGTAGAGTGCTATGGCATCACAGCTCACAGCAACCTCCATCTTTTGGGCGTAGGAGATTCTCTTGTCTCAGCCTCCCAGGTAGCTGGGACTATAGGCACCCGACAGGACACCCAGCTATTTTTGTTGTTGTTGTTGTTGCAATTTGGCCAGGGCCGGGTTTGAACCCACTACCCTCAGTATATGGGGCTGGCGTCTTACTCACTGAGCCACAGGTGCTGCCACCAGATATTTTTACTGTTATGTTGAGAAAAACACAATATAAAATCATTTTGGCTATAGAATTTGAAGACTAAAATATACATTATGTGATGTTGTATTAGAAAATTTAAAAACATCTTAATTCTATGCAGAAAATATTACAAAATTTAAAAATATATCTTAATTCTATGTAGACAAAACAGAAACCTATGGATTTGACCTTCTATTCAAATTACTCTGCTGCAGAGGATTTGGGTTATTGAAAATGTTCAACCTCAGTAGCTGATTTTATGTTTGATTCACAAGAAATTTTATTAGAGTCATGGCACAATAAAAAAAAATTACATTGTAATCAGTAAACCTGGGTTTTAATGCTGGTGTTTTTCTACTGATCTGAAGTTGAACATCACTTCAACTCTTTTAAATTCACTTCTCTGGTCTAAAGTGACAGACGGTACCTATATCATAAGCTTGTGTGCAAAAGAAATAGCATAATGACACAAGAAAACTAATATAGGAGTTATTTAAAATGCATGCATATCTGCATGCATGCATGCATTCATACTATATATGCATACATTCATTCAATCCACACTTTAAGATTTGCCTTCTTCCATGATAAATTTGGAGAAGCATATAAGAATTGAAAATAAAAATAAAATATTAAGTTTGGAGAAATGAAAATATGGGATCAGAATAAAAAATAGGTGAAGTTGGGGAGAGATGAGCAACACAGAACTGAGTAGATGGTGAGGACTTTTATAAATCATATAGCTGAGTCATATATTTTCCACTGTTTCCTGAAAGTCAAAGTAAAAAAGGAAAGCATATTTTGCTACATGGTTCTAATTAGTCATTCAAAGAAACTGCATCGTTTTCTTTCTTGTGGTTAGCTCTAAAATTATATAGTTTTTTTTTAATGGAGTCCATCAAAAACAGGGGGAAGCACTAAGCTACATAGGAGGTAACGAGCTGTGAGCAATCACTTTATAGGTAAGACAAGAAAGCATCTTATAGTAATACTCCAAGAGTCCTCCCATCTCACTAAAATGCAAGATATTGAATGAAGTTCTGAAGGGCTCCAACACTAGGTCGTTCAACTTTTACCTTTCTGTTGGCATAGTGTGCTCCAACAAACAAGTATAGTCTCTCCTCAAGGTATAAATGACCTATATGTTCTTAAGTCTAAGAAGCTTTCAAAACTACTTCAACCTCAGACACTTTGAAGTATATTACCTGGAGTACAAAAAGTATGATTTGTTGTGTTTATCAAAACTCAGATGCTTTAGAGATCAAAGAACATATGGAAGTTTAGAAAATGCTATAAGACTCCTAATATGATTGAATACATGCTTTAAACTAACACTTAAAATAAGAAGTAATTCTACAATATATAAACAAAATCAGATTTATCCCTGTCTTGGAAGTGTGCTTGACTGAGAAGTCAGAGTAGATAAAATATAATTGATTACTTGAGAGATTTATTTAGTAAATATACTGCAGATAATATATACTACCAACAAATCACTCTTGATAAATGTATTCATTACTTCTTGAATAAAAATTAGTACTTCTATTTCAACACCTGTGCCCTCATTGCCTTGTCATGATCAAATACTGATTTTAGGAAAAGAAACACTGGACAAGAAGATGTGAAAGCCAAATTAGAATTCTTCCTCTTCCAAAGTGTCTGTGTGACTTTGGTTAAATCAATTACTTAACCTTTAGTTTCTTTATCAAAAAATTAGCACTTTGTATTTTATTATGCCAATTCTTATCTTGGTTTAGGGTTCAATGAATTACTAATCCCATGAAGATCTAATATAAGTATAGATTCATGAGTAAGGCTGAGGGCAAAAGGAAGAAATTAGATGAAGATATTTTTATAAAACAGTAATAGGAAGCCAGAGCATTTCATAGACTCACTAAATATAGTAAACAAGCCAGTTTGAGATTTTTTTTAAAATACTGTATGGATACAATTTTCAGATTGTGAGTCAAGATATCAAAATTATATTCAAGGATTATGATATTTATAATCTAGTTTATATTTTTGTTCAGTTTAAAACTGTCAATTTAATTGCTTTGAGCACAGTGTTTGATGAGGTCAAGGTTGCAAGTTCAATTTAAACAGAAACCAAAATATCTTTCTTTAACTTTGTTGGCTTAAAGTCAATTTTATAAGACATTGGAATGGCTACACTTGCACAATGTCACTAATTGTCAGGGAAATGTGAAATAAAACCACAATGAGATATAACTTTACCCCAATTAGAGTGGCCATTATTAAAAGGTCCAAAAACAACAGACATTGGAGTGGATACAGGGAGAAAGGAACATTTGTACACTTTCAGTGGGATTAGTAAAATTTCTATGGAAAATGGTATGGAGATTCCTCAATTACCACTTGATCCAGTCATCCCACTGCTGGGTATCAACCCTAAGAAATAGATGAGTTTTCAACCAAAAGGCACATGCACATGCAGTTCCTAACTGCCAAGATAGGAAATCAACCCAAGTTCCCATTAATTCCTATACTTCCCATTGCCTTTGCAATATGCTTTCTCTCTCCTCCTATAAAGTTGTGGAGTCTTTCCCTCTACTTTTTCCTACACGTTTCTATCTGGCTGGACTGTTTAACTTGGATTTGGTCAATGGGACATTAGCAAACCTGATACAAGAGGCTTAAAAATAATTTATGTATTGGGTATGTTCTCTGTTTCTGTTTTGGGACCCTGGAGCCAGATGAAGAGCCAGGCCTGGCCTGGTAGGTGCTGGAGACATGTGCCCAGTTCCTCTCATCGCCCTAAGTGACCACAACTGGTCAGTAAAGCCCTTCAGAACATGATCAAGGAGTACCCAGACAACACTTAGTGGAAAACAGAGTAATACAAGACAGCAGTTAATAAGGGCATAGGCTGGAAGGGGCTTGATAATTTGAGAATTGTAAAAACAGTCATATTCCATTAAGATATATTTTAATCATCTTGATTCAATTATATTTTCACTAGGTGTATGCCCTTTATCAACCAAAAGGAAAGAGATATTGCAGGGACTAAGTCATTAAGGAATTAATCTGAAAATTAATCTTAGCTATTTTTGTTATAATTTCAGCCACTTAGGCAAGTCACTTAATAATCTAAACCTCACCTGCTAACTAATCCCCTGGTATAAGTCTTGACCTTGAAATTATAATCTGCAAGAAGTATAGGGAGATCTGTTTAAAACCTAAATCTGATCATGATAATCCTCAGGGTTTTGGTTTTAGTTTCTTTTAAGTCCAGTTCCTTTTGTTAACAGCAGAGGTGTGAACTTCTACATTTAGCCTCAATAGGCTTTTATTAAGTAAAGCATTAGATGTCAAATAACCACCGATAAATGAAAACAGCTCTATTTAAATAATAGGTGAGGTAGTTAGAAACTACCTCAGTATTTTGTTGATTTATTCGGAGAGGTTACCATAAGGCACACTTTGAAAATAATTGGCAAGAAATTAAATTTCAAGATCTTTAAATATGGCCAGTGAGTTTTCAGCCTCATCTCCAGCAACTTTCTGTCTTGAATTTCACACTTCACTAGTGCCAAAGTACTTGTAGCTTTTGAAAAGCAGCATGCCATCCCAGACTTTCATATCTCTGCTTCTGTTGTATTGATTCTTCATATTGGATAACCTTCCCTTCTGTAGAATAATTTCTATTTGTTTTATAAAACAAACTATAAGTGTATTCTCCTAAGAATCTGTCTCTAATTCTGGATGACTTATATGCATCTCTATAAACCTGAGCCAGATCTATGTCAAATCATTTTTGAGTTATATCTTACATATTTGTAAAGAGGATATATATGTTACAAAAAGCACAGCCATGTGCTACTAATTCCTAGAATATGACCAATTTTACATGATCTATAAATGTCTGACTTTCAGTTAAAGCAAGACAAATATTATAGGTAAATAAAGTGATATGAGAAATGCAAGGAATGAAATTTCATCACAAAATAACTACTCCTTTCCACCAACTTGCCATCCTAAAAAGTGCATCGGATTCTAAGAGATTCATTCTTTGGGTAAAGTTGTATTGGCCTATAAGAACCCATTATGCCACAGGAAGGAGAAATGATTTAATTAGCCTATAATATTTTAGTGTGAATTAGTTCACAAGTATGAACTTTTTGAAAATATAAACATCAAGCTGAACTGACATAAATAGACGGAGGGAGAATTAAAGGGTTTAAAGAAGAATAGTATACATTCCAAAGAAAAAGAACATGTTCCATTAGAGATGAAAAATCTAATGGTTATGTCATACACATTAGAATGACCCTAGAAGGAATAAAATGTAGAATTTTGCATGTCTGCAACTGTGAGTGACTCAAATTTACATCTCTCAGACAATATAATGGCAACTATATTTCAGCTGTAGGATGGAGACGGGAATTCATTTTCAGCATGAAATGTAGACGTTATGATTTTCGCAGAAGGAAACATTATTATAAAATCTCCCCATGTGTGGCTAGGGACACTGAGTGTGAAATGCATGTTCAGATTACATTCAAAGATGCCTCAGTTATATAGAAGAAGGAACGGACATTTTTGCAGTACATTTTGAAGAAAGTAGATCTCTCTAGACAATGAATTTTCTATTAGTTAAAGTAAAAACTTGGAATTATTGCAGAAAGATACAACTTTAAGTAGAAACGCGGGCCTTATTTCTGCAACTGCAAATTGATATGATACTGAAATAGCCTGAAACTCAATGAAGAGATCCAGCAGAATTTGAATAATATAATCAGAAGATAAATCTGCAATACACGGGGAACTAAATCAGTTCTCCTAGTTACTTTTACCAAAGGGGTTTTTCCAAATTCTTGGAAGGAAAACTAAGAAATTCAAATTGTATTGCATCTTATATTTATAGAATTCTGTTATCTGAATATTGAGCCATATGTACCATCATTCAATATGTCTCGTGTACTTATTCTCAATCAATCCCCTTGGTGTTTTCATAATGTCCTAAATGAAAGAATATTTTTCATATACAGCAATAGTTCTTCAGCTGCTTATTGGGATCACTTGGAGAGTATTTAGAAAATACTAATGCTTATATCAGAACTCTGACTAAATTGATCTACAGTAGAGACTGTTCATCTGATATGTTTTTGTTAATGTTCCCTGTGAGTCCAAGGTGCATCCACAATTGTGCTGTTTTTTAAGAACTTTCAGCCAAGGAAGACTCAATATGGTAATTGCACTTACAAGATTCAGGTCTTAGAGCAGAAGACAAAACTTACAGTATTAGGTCTTTAATGATCTTATTTTAATCTATGTGTTCTTAAAGTTACAGTTATGCTTGATATCCTCTAAGACAAGTCTTTGGTCATGGTGCACCTTATATTCAAATAGCTATGTTTCTTCTACAACATGGATTTTACATTATTCCAAGAAGGTTAAAAAAATTGTCATTAAATAGTTTATCATTTCCAGGAGTAAAATAGAGCTAAAATTGTATCAGTGGAGAAGGTAAGATAAAAAGTTTTTCAAGAAATCGCTTCTCCTTTAAATGACAGGAGAGGGAGAATATTTTAGAATGGAGGGTGGCCAGAGGAGGAGTGTTAAAATATACAAAAGAATCTAAATAATGTAAACATGATGAGAAAACAGGATGAGTAATAGCCAGGACAAATTCGACCTTAAGCATGAGCTTACTTATAACCCACTATAATGCAGAATTAAGAGTAGCCTGGTCTCTAATACTGTGGATTTAAATCTAAGGTGCACAGATGATCCTCATTAAAAACCCTCTGTATTGTTCTTTACCTGTTTCTTTAAAAATAAACCTGCCAGTTGTCGTTCTAAACACACCTACAGTTAGAACGTGTTAGATGTTTAGTTCTATTTAAACGTAAAGACTTCCACATGGTGGCAGTAAGTAGCTGCTACATTCAAGGAAAAGAACTGGCAAATGTTCTGTACCTCCATGTACAGAAAATCTCTGTTATAATATTTTAGGGAATTCAGGATCATTGTGAGATTCTCATTTTTAGCTTGGTCTCAGAGACCCATACATTCACACACACGTGTTACAGATCTGAATATATGGCAAGACCAGGAACATCTGGCACCCACAGTGAGGAAAGATGTCAAGACTCTTACCCTCTCTGGCTCTCCTTACCTTTCCAGTGATTTTACTTGCCAATTCCAAGAATAGCACTCATAATTACAGTGCCTTGCTTCATCTTTATGCCTCGATTAAGCTTTCTCCAGGTCTGGAACATCACTTATTCTTTTCTTCCTATGGCCAAATGCCTCTCTTCATTCAGGATGATCAGAAAGATCTGATCTTGACCACTTCTGGTCAAGCATGGTGGCTCACACCGGTAATCCTAGTGCTATGACAGGCCGAGATGGATGGATTGCTTAAACTCAGGAGTTCAAGACCAGCCTGAGCAAGACTATGACCTTATCTCTACTAAAAATAGGAAAACTAGTCAAGTGTTATGGCAGGTCCTGTAGCCCCAGGTATTGAGGAAGCTGAGATAGGGGGATTGCTTGAACCCAGGAGTTTGAGGTTGCTGTGAGCTAAGCCGATGCACAGCACTTTAGCCTAGAGCAACTCTCACTCTCAAAAAAACAAAAGAAAGAAAAAGAAAAGAAAAGGGAAGGGAAGGAGAGGAGAGGAAAGTTATATGTGCTGGGAAGCCAGTCCACACAAGAAAAAAAGAAAAACACAATTAAATTCAGATGGGGAGGTGAAGGGGAAGGAGCAGAGGAAGGAGGAGAAGGGAAGAGGGGAAGGAGTGCCGAAAGGGGGAAAGGAGGGAGGGAAGGGAAGAGGGAAGGGGAGGAAAGAGGGGGTATGGTAAACCTTCAGCTAACAGACACAGTGTAGTAATATATAGCACACCTCCTAGGAGAAGGGCTGAACTACAACTTGGACTTCACCTAACAAATACAATGTAACCCTAAATGTTTCTACCCAAACATTAACCTGAAATAAAAAAAGAATCTGAATTCCAACTAGGTACTTTTATTCATGGGAACGTTTGTCTGATCATATACTTACCACTAACACTTGTTACCAAGTGTTTTAATATTTGATTCTCTCTCATAATAGTTTGAGATTTTTAATCTCTGAAATATCTTAGCATCCATCACAATTTCAATTCAAAAACTGCTCAATTCATGAATCTTAATTTAGATTTGGTTTCCTCTCTTAATAGTCTAATGGAATCTAGTAATTATTTTCATTATACCACTTGTACCAATTATAATTCCACAATTTTCTCATCATCACTTCTTTAACATCTCTCTTCTGATAGACTCTCGCCTTTATGAGGGTGAACACCTTGGCTGTTTCTTTCACTGTTTTAACACCAACCCCTGCCACATGGTTCCTAACACACAGAAACGTAAGTTGACTGTATATCAGACATTTACTTTTGTTAAATAAGTGAATGAATGAATGAAAAAGATGTGAATTAAGGAATGAAGAGGCGGCATGAAAAAGTTGAGATGATTATCTGATAATTCAGTAAAATAATTACAAACTATTTCAGGTAATTGATAAGGCTTATTTCATAATCAGATAGGCCATTCTTTTCTGCCTCTTAGTTTAATTATCCTTTATTAAGTACATCCAGCATGAATTTTCTGGATCCCTAGAGAATTTACAAATCCCTGAAGATCATAACATATTTTTGGCATAATATAAATGATCAATAGTTTCTTTAATTAGTTTTAAGTGAGACTGATCCTATCATATCTAAAATTCAGTTCCTTGCCTTCAACAAAAGATTACTTAAAAGTGAAAATACATAGGTTGGCAGTCCATTTATGTAGGTGTCTATATTCTTACTTTCATTTAGGTCAGTAAAACAAATATGTCACATTTCTTTATGCTATTGGTTGCATGCTCATGTCTCTTCCAAAATTCATGTTAAAACTTAACCCCCAGCAGTAGTATCAGGATGTGGGGCCTTTAGGAGGAGACTAAGCCAAGAGAACTCCACACTCAGGGATGGCATTGAGGAACCGAGTTTGTTAGACCTTCTGTCTTTTAACACATGATGACACAAAATTTGCCCCTTCTTCCATTTCAGGACACAGCACAAGGCACATTCTTAGAGGTAAAGACTAAACTTTCACCAGATGCTACACTGGCCAGGGCCTTGATCTTACAGCACAAGGCACGTTCTCAGAGGTAAAGAATAATCTTTCACCAGAGGCTACACTGGCCAGTGCCTGGTGGGCTTTCACCAGTGGCCAGTGCCTGGTGGGCTCCAACACTGTGAGAAATTAAATTCTGTTCTCTATAAATTACTCAGTAGCAATATTTTTTAATAGCAGTACTAAGACACTAAGATACTTGAGCAGGAAAAAACTAATACTATAATTTGCTGAAGTAACCATTTTTTCCTAACTTTTGATAAGTAAATTAATTAATGATGTCACCATTTGCTTTAGTGAATGTTTATAAATACTTTTTTGTTCCAGGCTTCCTACTTATATTATATTAGGTACTATCATAAATAGCTAAAAATGGTGGCTGGTGTACAGATGGAAATGTCACACTGCTTTATGAAAACATCAGCATAATGTGTCCTGAGTTAAACAAAGGGGAGTTAGAAGCTTGCAGGAACATGTGTCGTGGCGGTACAGCTATGACAAGCAATCTCTCCCACCCGCACCCTGCCAACAAGTATGGTAATCAGAGAGAACTATGAGAAATCTACATTGCAATTCCTACACAGGAGGTCATCTGATTGAGGGAGGAGATTTGAAAGTGCCCGGTGAACTTCAGAACTGAAATGTAAGGAGGCAGAACATCCCAAGAACAGCCTAGAGAGAGGACCTGGGAGAAAGCAAGTAAAGGCACACAGCCACCAAGCAGGTTCCACACAGATGAAAGGGTGTGAATTCACAGTTGCACAAACTTCACATCCCACTGATTTGTGCAACCTTAGGGGAAAATCACTTATTCCTCAAGGCCACAATTTACTCCTTGATAATCTGAGGATAATAGTATTGCCCAGAGATCTTGTAAATGTAGTAGGACTATCACAAACCCTTGATACATATTTCATTTTCTTTGCCTTGCATATGAGGCAAACTTCAAGTTTGTTCCTCCTGACTTCAAGAACTGAACCACATTTGTTTTTTTATAATTACTCGTGACTGATTGTCATTGAGAATGTATTCTTAGTTGAGGGTTAAAAAGTTAAGTAGAGCCTTGAGCAGGGTAGTGGGGTTGTAAGAGTTCTGGTAATAATAGCCTATTTACTTTAAGCATACTGACAGCTTTTTAAATATCAGCAATTTATTGTTGTAACACTTCAGCGAAATAGTGCATGTTAGGCTTGGGGCAGAGAACATCCCCTGAGCACGTGCGTTGCCGATCCTGGAAACAAAGGAAACTGGGATTCTGGGTTCTGTATCACAGTTGTTGATGTCTAGCTTCTTAAATAAAATGTTCGGCCAATTGAGGTTAAGTATGAAGGACACTCAAGGTACTCAGTAGAAAAGAAACTTTAGCCATAAAGGCAGAGTAACTGATCTTAACAGTAAAAAGAAATGGAAACAACAACCCAGGACAAAGTGAGGTTGCAGAACGCAATTTACCGGCTCTGCCCCAAAGAGAAAGCCCCAGGCAATAAACGGCTTCCTTGTCCGGTGCTTTAAACTTGCTACCAGGCTTTTCCTCAGTTTAGGAAATACATCTTATGCATGTAATGTACGTACTCTTCAACAACTAATAACTAATTGTTTCAGAGGGAATATCGCAGCAACCAAAGTAATAAACTAGCTTATTTAAGCAGGCTTTTACTTTTGTAGTGAACCTGAAATCCCAAGGAATTGCTGGGGAATTCATATTAAAGATTTTAAAAAATAAATCCCATTTCTGGTTATCTGCCCCCTCCTCCCAGTCCTATAGATCTAATTTTCTTGTCCATTTCACAGTTTAGTAACCCAGATGATTCTACTGTATGGTTAATCTTGGAAATTCCTGGTTTATTTATCATTTTTACCTATCAGAGAAGGGACATTTGAGAAAAATGATTAAATTCAAGCAGCAGTGTCCATCGTTTTTTCTTTTCTGGCACACATTTGAAGAATAAGCATTGTCTTGGGCCACAGACTAAATACACAAACACTAAGGAAAGCTGATCAGCAAAAGGAAAGACCCGCGCATACTTTTTGCAATATCGGAAACCAGGGATAAGCAAAATGACCCCCAAATAACCCCCATGCAGCCTGGCGTCACAGGCTGGACACCCCTGGAAGGGGCAGAAAGTCATGATCTTAGGTTAGTGTAAGGGGCCTCAGGTAAATTTGAGTACTCGGCCTAGCCTGGGGGAAACGAGCGGATAGCAAGTCAAAAGAAAATGGAACATTTGAAAAATAGAAGGAAGTCAAACTTCATGCTCTTTAGAATTCTGCCCACAACGTAACGAAGCAACAACAACAACAAAACAAGCTGCGATGCCAGTGCTGTAATTCCGCCTGACGGGAGAGAAACTCAGGCATGGGAGGCAGGTGAAACCGGCTTCTCTCAGCTCACACGGCTGCAGGTGCGTCCTAGCTCCTGGCAGCCAGCGACCTGAGTTACACGACTAATCTGCGATCCAAACTCCACAGGAGGGAAAGGGCCTGTGCACCTTTATACTTAGGGGGACAAGTGGCAACAGCACCTCTTCACTGTACACTGTCGCTGCTATCTAGGAGCAAGGAGTCTTCCGGCAATGCCCCAGAGAGAAAGCCCAAACACACTTTCCCCTGCCCCACACAAACAAGAAAACTCAAGAGATATTTAAACTCAAATCTATGAATGCCACTTACATGAAATATTTCCTCCCCCATTACTCCTCCTTACCCATGGCTACTGCTTTAGTTCAGGCCTACGGTACATTTTACCCGTGATGTTGAAATCTTCCACCTGATTTTCACCATCTCTCTTCCATCTTCCACAGTGAGTCCACAGTGACTGCTCCCAGACATCTGATTTGCCGTTCCCAAATTCCTCTTCCTGCCATGCTACTCTTAGATTTCATTTCTACTGATTTGTTTTGATGCAGGACAAGGTGGCTCCGTGACCTGCCGCCTTAGCCCTGGTGGTGTTGACACTGTGGTGGCAGGAGGAACCAGCTTGCTGAAGGGGCCGCACCCCTGTGGACAGACAAGGGGCCTTGTTGTCTCCTCCCCCTGCTCTTCTGCCAGTCAATTTCATGGACAGCCCTTGCTGTCTCCTCCCGTGAGTTTCCAGGGCCTCAGAGTTCCGGCACCTTGCTGCTGATTGGGCAACTGGTTGTAACTGAGGAAGACCCATACCCTAAAAGTCAACATTGACTGCCAGCAAGACACCCCCTAGGACTATATAAACCCCTGAGCAGAGAGCCTGAGGATCTCCAAGAGGGAGCAGGAGAGCTGTTCCCCTTCTGGGTCTCTCTGCCAGGACCTTTGGTTTTTGTAAATTTTTCAATTTGTTTTTATGTATAAATCCTGACTTACCACTGATCCTGTGGTCCGTGGATTCATTCTTCGAATCCCCGAGACCAGGAACCTGAAACTCTGGTATCAGATTGACTTTGCTTCTTGCCATGGCCACACGTGCATTCCGTACTTACTGAAAATGCACAGTGATTAGAATACGACTGATTTAGATTATGTTTCAAAGCTCAATGCTACTTCCTCTTTCAGCCTTGCACTGCACAGCGAATGTATTTTCTCCGTTGAGCAACAGTTACTGATCCCCCCTTAAACTGATCACTCCACTTTTTATGCTTTAACTGTTTTAAGATTTACCAAATAACTCATCAGCTTATTATCTTCTATATCTAATGGTAGCCTAGTTGTCCTGCCCTTCAATAAATGGTATAAAATTAATCTATGAATCCACAAAAAATTTCTTGATAGAACAACTGAGGTGACGTTTATGTCAATTGTAAAACTGGTATTGCATATGCTTACTGTGCTGAGAAATGATATTGAATGAAGCAAGAGAATATATTTTGTGCTTGTCTAGTTTGCCTTTATTTTTCTGAATGAAGCCAGCTGTAATATATACAGAGGGTTTAGGAATATCTTGTATCTTGCTGTAATAAAGCTAGTCACTGGGTTCTATTTGTTCAAGGAAAAGCATACTTTAGAGCTTTTTTTTTGAATCATTATGGTATCAAGTTGATATTGTTGTTGCATGAATAAATGAAGAATAGTCTGATAATGGCAACACTCAATGGGGATACTTGCTTAAATGCTCCATTTTGTTGTATTGATGTGAAAAACCCTGATTCTCTGTCATTAAGACTATTTTTGTACAGAGCATTGTGAATCACACACACGCACACGTGCACACACACACACACACACATCCATGTTCTCTCTCCATTCAAATTTTACTGACTCTCAAAAGCCTAGGAGATTTTAGTGTGGTAAAAACAGCAAGAGAGAACCAGAGCTCTGGTTCTTAGAATTACAAAATGATCAAAATATGTCACTATTATCAACTCATCTCAGTTACCCTTAGCGACTCCATTTGGGGGTTAAAATAGAATTTAAAGAGTCTGAACATTTTGACATGACAGAGTGTTAATCTTCCAGAAAATAAAATTTAAAGACTTGTTTAATGCCTTCCTGATGCTGTAGAAACAGTAAAAGAAGCAATGCAGTTGGAGGGCAAATGTCTAGTTTTGAAACCTAACTTCAAATTAGAGACCTGCAAACTATGTGATGTTTTAACAAGCCATTTAATACCTCTGAAATTTATTTTCTGCATCTGTACGTAATAAAATTGACTTCACCAATTTAACTAGAAATTCAAAGAAAGAACATATGGGAAAGTATTTTGTAGACTGTAAATTGGAAGGGACTGCACACTAGTCATTAAAGCATTCTATGTTTATATAAAATTCTTAATTATCACCTATTATAAAATAAATTTATAATTAATAGATCAATTATTACCATATACTGTGCTGTGGTTGCTGCTTTTCCAGTCATGAAAAATCTTTTACAATAATATCAAACTTGTTGTGGATTAATCTTTGTAATAATAGCATTGATAGAGAAAGAACATAGTAGCAAATAATACTGAATTACAAAGTATTTTAATCAAAGTAGCATACATATATACATTGAGAATACAGTACACCAGTGTGTGTGTGTGTGTGTGTGTGTGTGTGTGTGTAATATACATACATATGCTTGGTGGATGGAAATAATTTGTGAATCACAAAATCACAGTAGCTAAGCATAGGCCTTCTTGATTTGAAAGTCAGCAACTACAGTGGTAGATGAATAAGCATGACTAGATTGCAAAAATCTACCTGCTTAACTTCAATTTTAACAATGTTCTAACAGCGTCCTTCCATGACTTCCTAAAAGGGCCAGTATGGTTTAATTCTGTCAACAATTGTTTTCTTACTATTGTTTTAATTTCTTATCTGTTCACACGGGACATAATACTGGAGTATCACTTTGCAATAACACCTCCAAATGCCTCAATATAATTACATAGTTTTTGTTACCAAGTTCCTGAGAAACTATTTGATATCTTATGTGGGATGTTCATAAAATGATCAGCATAGTCAACTTAGATCTATGGTATGTTGCATAAAGCAAAACTTTCCATGACTATGAATTGGTTTTGCAACTGTATTCCATTAACTTATCTATGGGCCAGCAATTTTAGAGATTTTTTTTTCTTCAAACTATTTGTACCATTCCAAAACTTTTTCAGAACAATTTTGGTATTTTTATGGAAACCTCAAAAGAAAGTATGTGACTAAATCTATTTGCCAGTGTTTTCTTATCTGAAGTCTAGAGAGGGACATAGTGTATCAGGCAATGGCATTTTTATCCTATCAGCCACCCAGAGTGAAAACCTTAGTCAACTCAACACATTCCTCTCTCCTTAACTTTTTATCAACTCGACCTCAGAAATGTACATTATGGATGTTATTTCTGAAATAGTCATCGAAACCATCCTGCATTAAATTTGTAAACTAATTTGACAATTTTTAAAATCTTTACATTGTTCAGTCTTCTAACCTATGGAGATGATTCCTCCATTTGAGTTCTCTTAATATCTCCCATAAAATATGTAATTTTTACCTTAATAAATTTAGTCCAAGGTACTTGATATTTTTGTGATGTTACAATTTTTTTTTTTTGAGACGGAGCCTCAGGCTATCCCCCTGGGTAGAGTGCCATGGCATCACGCTCACAGCAACCTCCAACTCCTGGGATCAAGCGAATCTCCTGCCTCAGCCTCCCAAGTAGCTGGGACTACAGGCGCCCACCACAACGCCTGGCCATTTTTTTTTTTTTTTTGGGTTGCAACCATCATTTTTGTTTGGTGGGCCTGGGCTGGGGATTCGAACCCGCCACCTTAGGTGTATGTGGCTGGCGCCTTAGCCGCTTGAGCCACAGGTGCCAAGCCAGATGTTACAATTTTTTAAAATTATTTTTGACATCTCTGTGAAACTGCTATTTAGAAAAACATTAATTTTCATAGATCAATAATTTTTTCCAGTATTCTATATTCTTACTGGTTATTTTCCTATATGTTTTCTTTGCTTGCCAGGAATGTTAGCCTTTCAGTTTATTGTTTCCTACTTTGTACATTTTGAAATTGTATTCATTATGTTATTATCCTTGGGGAGTAAATACTCTTATTTCTGACATTACTTTCTTGATATCTAGAAATGCTGACTGCTTCAATTTCCACTTGATTTTATTTTGAAAAAAAAAACCCAACATTTTTTTGAACAGTGTTTGTAATATTTCCTTTTTGTTGTTTTCTTTCAATTTTACTATGTCTCATTTTTTATGATTTAATGCTTTAAGAAGTATATCTTTTTATGAGAGTGCAACCTTAGTGATTTCTAAGTATACTTTAGTTTATGTTATTTATATATACGTTTGGGCATATATTTAACATTACTTATTACTGTATTTCTTTCTGTTCTACTCTACTGTTACATGGGATATTTTTCTCTCCTTTGTTCCCCATATTTTTGGATTGATCAACAAGCTGTCTTACTCTACCATTTTTTGTCTTTCACATTTTTATATAGCATGTTAGTCCATTTTGTGTTGCTATTTAAAAAAATAACCTGAGGCTGGGTAAATTATTAAGAAAGGAGATTTATTTGGCTCACAGTTCTGCAGACTGTACAAACATGGCACCAACATCTGCTCCTGGTAAGGGCCTTCAGTCAAGGCAGAAGGTGATGGGGGAGCAGCTGTGGTACCTGCACAACAAGAGAATAAGCAAGAGAAGGAGGAGGTGGTCCTAGGTTCTTTTAAACAGTCGGCTCTCACATGAATTAATACAACAAGGAAAACTTATTTATTACCGTGGGAAAGTCTCTAAGCCATTCAGAGTAATATTACCCCCATGACCCAAACACCTCTCCCCAGACTCCACCTCCAAAACTGGGGATCAGATTTCAACATGAGATTAAATGGCCCAAACATCTAAACAATACCATGCAGACTTCTTACTTTCCAGTTATTATCCAAAGTGTGCATTTTTCAACTAATCTAGTGTCAAATGATTTCTATTCTTGCTTTATAATATCATCTTAACCTAATTAAATAGATTTGTTTCACCTATTTTATATTATTGGTACACCTGTTCCATTAAATATGGTAGCATATGAGGGTATATAATAGTTAATTTTTTTTGTAATTTATTTTTTGTATTTGAACTACTCAGATATCTAGCTACTTTTTCTTGTTGAGGTCACGGCCTCCAACACTATAAGCCACTTTACCCTATAGTATCTAATGAAAAAAGGCTGACAGTCAAACTAGTCCAGGTTAGTCTTGGTGAGTTCAAGGAGATGAGAGAGATTAATCTCTAAAGCAGATATAAACTAAAGCATGATAAATCCAATCTATAATGAAGTGTATGCTTCCCTTTCATCAGAGTCTAATATCTAATATTTAAACTTTTATGAAGAAGAAACAGAATGTGGCAGCACCTTCTGATTGTATCAGGCTTGAGGAATTAGCTGTAAGGGAAGCCAGAGAGAAATGAATAAGTCAATACTTATTAGTCGTGTTTAGCCTTAACTTTTTAAAATTAATTTCAAGTCCACTGTTCAGATTGGCCACACAGATGCCAACCAACTTGATTGTTACTTCCAATTTGGATGTAAATTATAGACTGTCATAGACTATTTCCTTTCAATCCTTTCTCTTATTTACTCCTTTGGCTACCGCTGACCCTTGCTATAATTATTTGCCTATCCATGGACCTATCATATTCCATTGTACTCTTCAGTTACCCCTGCTACATTTTGGAGGGTAAGGAAGCCTGGAATCCATGCATTTTGATTTTATAGTTTCTATGGATATAGTGGCAAGAAATGTTGTCAACAATCCGTAACAAATCACCATATTGCCTGAATTAGAACTTATTTACATAATTTTTTGTTTAGCTTCATCTTTTAATAATTATCTAGAATATTATATAAGTAAAATAATGTAGTATGTGCTCTTTTTGGTCAACTCTTTCCACTTAGAATAGTTCTTTTGCTTTTTAGTCCTGTTGTTATACATATCTATATCCCATTCTTGTTTTATTGCTGAGTAGTAGTGGTTTATAGTATGAATATATCCTGATGTTGATTCAGTGTTGATGAGCATTCGAGTTTTTCTCAATCCTTTGGCTATGAAAAATAAAGCTGACATAAACATTTAATTCCAAGTCTTTGTTTGTATATAACCATTAATTTCCCTTGGGTACATATTTAGGAGTAGAAAGCCTTCCTCAAATGACAGGGGTGTATTTACTGTTTAAAAGAAACTTTTAAATTGCTTTCCAACATAGTTGCAACATTTCCTGGTCACACCTACTGCGGATGAGAGCTGCAGTTGATCCATCTCCTGACCAACACTTGGTGTGTAATCAGTCTTTTTCACTTTAGACATTTCAACCAATGTGTATGAGGTTCTTAATGTGATTTTGATGTGCATTTAACTAATGAGTAATGATGTTGAAAAACTTTTTGTGACCTTATTTTCTATCTATATAACTTCTCTGGTGAGATGTCTCTTCAAATCTTCTGGCCAATTTAATAAGGTTGTTGGATATATTCAGTTTTTAATTTAAATCCATGGTTGCCAGAGAACATACTTAATGTCATTTCAAAGCTTCTAAATTTGTTAAGTCTTGTTTTGTGACCTAACAGATATTTTGTTGTGAAGAATGTTTAATGCACTTGAGAAGAATGTGTACTCTGTGTGGTTGGAGGAAGTATTCTATAGATATCTGCTATGTATAATTATGTTGTAATTTTGTTAATGTCTTCTATTTCCTTGTTGATCTTCAGCATAGTTGTTTTACCTAGTATGGACAGTGGATTATTGGAATTTACAGATATTATTCACGTACTGTCAATTTTGTCTTTCAGATCTTTCAGTTTTTGCTTCAATGTTGAGAGGCTCTGTTGTATGCATATGTAGGTATAACTGCTATGCCATGATGTTTGATTTAAACATTTATCATTACAAAATGTACTTCTTTGTCTGTAATAAAAAGTTATGTCTTAAAATCTGTTTTATATTAGATTGTTTAATATTAGAATAGACCACTGTAGCTGCCTTTTTGCTATGATTTGCATGGAATATCTTTTCCTTTTATTTAGGTGAATATCACATAACATATATGATATACATATATATGCTAAAAGAGTACAAGTCAGTAGTGTTTAGTATATCTATGATGTTGTACAGCTACCTCTTCTCCCTTCCTATTTCAAAACTTTTTTATCATTAGAGAATGTCTCATACCCATTAAATAGTCACTGTATATCCGTTAACCCCTATCCCTGCAATCACTAATTAACCTTTTGTCTCCACGGATTTGCCTATCCTGAATATTTCATATGAAAGAAATAATACAGTGCATGACATTTTACATCTGGCTTAGAATAATATTTGACTTAGAGCAATATTTTAAAGGTTCATCAAAATTGTAGCATTTATCACTACTTTATGACTTTTGGCCATTATGAATAATTCTACATAAACATTTGTGTTCAAGTTTTTGTGTAAACTATGTTTTTAGTCCTTTGAGTATATATACCTGTGAGTAGAATACCTGGTCAAATTATAATGCTGGTTGATAATTCTGGGCATTGCTAAACTATTTCCCACAAAGGCTGCCCCATTTTACTTTCACATCAACAAAGTACAAAGTCTTTAACTTGGCTACATTCTCACTAACACCTAATACTTTCCTTTTTTGAAATTATAGTGCTAAATACCACTTGACCACTGATGTTTGGGTTTATTCATGGCCTCCAAATTCTACTTCATTAGTTTTTATTTGCATCCCTATGCCAGTACTGCACCCTTTGGATTAATGTAGCTTTGTAGCAAGTTTTAAAATTGAGAAGTATGAGTATACCAGCTTTGTTTATATTTTTCAATATCATTTTGTCTATTCAAAGCTCTTTGAAATCCTAGATGAATTTGAGGATAATCCTTTCCATTTCTGCAAAAACAGACCATTGGAATTTTTTTTTCACTTTTTCATCTTCATTTCAAAATGCTTTAACTGTACATGTTGATGTTGTTAGGAATGGTATCCCAGAATTGAACTTGAGGTTGTTTGAGGTCTAGCTAGCTGGAAAGAAGGATCTCCATTATCAGGAACGGCAATTCAAGGGTCTTGCAGCTCCAACCTCTTACCCTTCAGGTCACCACAAATGTTGCATTTGGTGAACCTTACAGGCCATTGGAATTTTGATAAAAATTACATGTCACTAGAACACTTTAGAGAATATTGCCATCTTGAAAATGATGTCTGCCATTCTATGAATAAGGGATATATAGAAGATGCTAAAAAACTGTATGCACATTTTAAGAAAGGAAAAAAATGTATTAAATTATAATATTCAAGTCATGCTTGACTTCTGAAATTATAAGAGGCACTCAATGTGACTTGTATTCATCTTTTGTTACTGGCATATGTTGAGTATTACAATTTTAATACAGTTTTCCATTCTTAAAAATGTGAATGCATTTTTTTGGTACCCTCTTATTTCCATTTGATTAGGAATTTTTAAATTTTTTAGCAATGTTTTATAGTTTTCTGTGTAGAAGTATTTCCCCTCCTTGCTTGAATTCAGCCTTAGGTATTCTATTCTTGTGAATGCCATTGTAAATTGAATTATTTTCTTATCTTATTTTCTTATTTTCCTTTTCAGACGGTCTATTGCTGATGTATTTAGGATAAAACTAACTCTTGCATGTTGATCTTGTACCCTGAAACTTTGCTGAAGTTTTTTCTTAGCTCCAGTGAGGTATTATATGTATGTGCGTTGGTTCTTTGGAATTTTCTATATATAGAACATCATCTAGAAATATAATTTTTTTCTTTTTCTTTTCCAATTTGGAAACATTTTCTTTCTTTTTCTTTCCAATCACTCTATCTAGAACACCTAGGAAATTGTTCAATAACAGGGGTGAAAGAAGAAACCCTTGTTTCCTTTTTTATATTGTAGGAAAATAGCAGCTCTGTTAGTTACAAATTTCTCAGTTCCTATTTCCAGAAATGGCTTAATTTCTCATTCATTTTGGAAGGTTTTATCATATTGAAGCCTTGGTTAAGTCCTTTCTTTTAGCACATTGAAATGCTATCCTACTATTTTCTGGTCAGCATAGTTTCTGGTGAAAACTCTACTTATTATTATCAGTGGTCTTGATGTTGAGTTATCATTTGCTGATTCCCAGGTTCTGTTTTTGTTTTTGTTTCTTGTCAGTCTGTTATGTGTCTACATATGGAGCTCTCTCATTTAGATTTTGTGATTTTTAGATAAATGTTTTTACAATTTTGGAATGCCACCCTTTCTTCAAATCATCTCCTTCTGGTACTCCTATTGTGTGTATGTTGTTATATTTGATGGTTCCCCAAAGGTCCTCAGGGCTGTGCTTCTTTTTCTTTTCTTTAAATATTTGTTTCACAGACTGGTTAATCACAACTGTCCTATCTTCAGGTTTGATGATTCTATCTTTTGCTACCCAATTTTTCTTTTGGTTTCTTTCTTGTAAATTTTTATTTTAATTGTTCTAGTTTTTATTTCTAGAATCTTTGATTATTATTTTTTTAAATTCCTTATTGGTTTTCTCTATTTAGTGAGACATCAATTCCTTTCTCTCTTTTAATTTTTGTTTGTAGCTTTTTAAACATATTTATAATATTGGCTCCCTGTCCTTCTAGAGAATTCAGTGTCTGGGCTTTCTTAGAAATAGTTTTTGTTACTTTTTTTTTATATAAAAGTCATAATTTTCTGAGTTTTTATTTTTTCCATGTGTTATAATGTCATTGTTGCTGAAACTAAACATTTTAAATGATATAATGTTAATTAATTAATGTTAATGTTATAATATAAGCCTGAAAATATTTTCTTCATCTTGCATTTGTTTTGGTTTTTATTGCTATTTTTGTTATTATTGATTTTTTAAAGTGAAATTCTCAAGTCTTTCTTCATATTATTTTTATGGCCACCAAATTAGCTCTGCTAACTTAATGCCAATTAATAATTAGATAAAGATTTCTCCTTAAATGCCTTAAACCAATAAATTTGCTATAGACTATCTTCAATGTTACAGGTAACAGTTTAATACTCTCTGCTGTTGCAAACCCTCAAGATTAGCCAGAGGTGGGTTTAAGGTAGTCTCCCCAGCTCATTCTTCCTGGACATGCACATAGCCATACATATACATATGGTCTTCTAATTTCCCAGGAATATGTAACAGTCTTATAAAACCCTCAAGGGACATTTTACCTCTCAGTTTATCTGCCTTTTTAAAAGAAGTTTTTGCTTAGCTTCTTGCTAGTCCAGCTGGTATTGCTGCATCAGACACTTGCAATGTCAAACAATGCCACTGACTTTTATCAGCAAACACCCTAAGGTTTAGGCTTTTCTCTGTATGTGACTTCTCAGTGAGGTCAAGTAAAAACAAGCACTTTCGATGGTGCTTTTCCAGAAGGCTGACAGACCAATCAAATGGTGACAAATATCTCAGAATGTGCCTTTGGGGGAACTCCAAACTCATTTTACCCCCTCCTGTGGCCTCTGAGCTACTAGTTTTCACAGCTGCTATGGCTTCAAGACTGCTGATTTTCAAGGCTAACATGAAGCTGGAGATAGGAAAAGAGAAATAGAGAATGTTAAAATGTTAGAACTCTTATTGTTTTTTCAATTTCAAGTATTTGTGAAATGGAGTGAAGACCTCTCTTAGGAGCCTTCTTGCCTCTCCAAGCATGGAAATACCATATTTTTTCATGTATAATATCACTTTTTGCCCAAATTATTGAGGGAAAAATAAGGATACATATTATATGTATGGGGAGTACTAATTCCATATCTTGAAAATGTTTTAAAGCGTATTCATTACAAATTTAATTCTAGAAACCAATAATGATATCCAAATGCAAAATAATACCCTAGAATAGAGTAATCACAGTGGACTTGAAAACCCAACTTGCTGTGATCGCTGGTGGGTGAACCAGCCATCTGCACCTTCATGATGTGTCAGTTCACAAACCCTTTATGGACTTAACGAAGAAAGAGTGGACACTGTAGATGCTGTCAGCTGGCAATGATGTGATACAGACAGAAATAAGAAAAGATCCTTCACCCAGGTTTGTATTAGATCCTAAGATCATAGAATGGTTTGAAGGAAGTGGTTGTGAAATTGTTTAAGAAATGCAGCATCAGCAGTGCTGTGGATGGAAATGAGAATGATGAAATTGACCTCAAGTGCTCTATTTGAATATGTTGATGCCAATAGCACACTGTCTGTGTTACAGCTTCACTGTCTGCTTTCGCTGCAGCTTTATATTACTTTTGATATTAGACACTATAGGACTTTCATTTTAAAAGAAACGTCAAAGTTATTCAAAGGCTGCTCTGCCAGCATCAAATTTTTTTTTTTTTTATAAATTAATGATTTTAATTTTAGAGTCTTGATTCCATTTCACTTATTGATTCTTTGGACTCTACACTAATAATGGACTAACTTACTATTGATTTTGGTGAGCTGCTCTACTTCAGAGTATCTTTTATAATTAGTCTATTTTTTTAATAAAAGTTAAGAGTAAGTTTATTAAGTGCCATAAAATATATGTAGGGATTTTATTTGAGGAACATTGAACTAAGTGAGCAATTTGGGCTGTGCAATATTGACTGCTTTATAATACTGAGGCTTTTACTGAACCACATGGGGTATATTTATTAACTTAAGTTTTCTTACTGTCTTTTATTTGTAACTGTTCTGATTAACAAAAGCTTAACCAGTCTTTGTTGTTAATATATTCACGTGCAATTTATAGTTTGGGGTTCAATTGAAAAGGGTAAGTTTTTTATTATTAAGTAAATTTTGTGGCTAATTTTTGTTTTGTGATAAAACATCAATTGCCTTTTATTAGTTTCATATTCAATAATTTTTCTAATAAGCTTATCTGTAATTTATTTTAATGTACTACATAGAAAAACATTATCTACAAGCAATTCTTTTTTTATAGTTCTGAAGAAATACCATCTTTCGTAGAATTTTAGTCAGAATAGGTAGCAAAAGTCTTTCTTGTTAAAGAAAATGATTTTGATATATCCCTTGTATCTTCAGCATGTTTTGTGGGCAGACACATTTATCCACTTAAAAATTTTCACTTCACTACTGAGTTTGCAATGAGTAATTTAAAATGTTTTTATTAATCATTGTTGATTTTGTATTTTACTGAAGGGTTTTTCTACATCTAGTGACAGAGTATCTGTTTTTTCTCCTTTAGACTGTTAACAGTAAATTACAATAATAAAATACTAAATTCTAGTATTTAAGAGCATCATAGGGAAATTATAGTTGATAAAGTCTTAGTGTATATTTCATAATAGCTTAAGGAAAAGAATCACAATGTTTCTAACATGAAGAAAAGATAAATGTTTTATGTGGTAGCTATCCCAATTACCCTGCTTTAATACATGTATTAAAATATCACATGTACCCCCAGAAAATGTACAACTATGATATATCAATACACAAGAAAAAAATGTAGAGTAACCAGAGAATAGAAATGATAGGAAAATACTGGTTGAGGGTAGTGCTGAGTCTGAGTTTGGACCCACTGTTGCTCTGTTGCAGGGGTCACTGTGACTGCTGATGGTGCTGGAACTGCTGAGGAAGGACCAACCAGATTAGAGCTGTGACCACTCACAGCTGAGGCTGGTGCTGGGCTCTTCAAAGGGATTCAGAAACTCTGAAAGACCCCAAAGCAAAGGGGTGGGAGACAGGAACAGAGAGAGAGAGAGAAAACAGTGGTCTCTCCTTCTTTCCTACCTACTGTTCTCTGCCCCAGCCTCCAGCTGAGAAGCCAGATGGGGAAGGAACCCAGAAATGTAGTTTTCTGCCTTCTGGTCCACTCCTTACAGAGTAAAGAAAGAAGAATGAAAACAAAATACCTTATATTCAATCAATTTTTCAAAAGAATTTTTATTGCCAAAACAAATATTATGTTAAGTTTTATAATATTTTATTTCAGATTTCTTATCTGTATACCCACATCACAAATCTGAATGCCCTGTATTTCTCCTATCCTGTCTGTGTCTCTCTGTCTCAGCAGCATTTTTTTTCTGCAACCAATCAATATAAATGAGAATGATTAGGAATAATTCCTCTTTTTATGCTTGTGTAATTTTGAAACTGAATTACTCCTTGGATATTTGGTAAAAATCTCCTGTGAACTCAACAGCTCCAATGTTGTATTGAACCTGATGAAACTTCTGATTTAACCATTGTATTTTATTTTTATCTTTCTTTTTCATATTTTAAGTCTGTTGGCATGTTATAGACAATCATGTCTATTTCTAATATCCTCTAATCTTAATTTCTACAACATCTGTGGCTATATGCAATCTTTATTAGGTTAGTTTTTGTCTTGTCTTCTTGCTTAATTTTGCCCCAAATTGTGTATTTTTGTAATATCTTTAGAACCTATTTCTCACTAGGTCATTTCTGGTTTCTGTAATTGAATTATATAATATTGTTGAAAATTGTTTTCTTATCTATTCTTATACTTTCTTTGAAGTATTTTGTTATTCTATTAAATTCAAGTTTTCACTATTTACTTTCAGCCTTCCTTGCCATAAAGTTTCTTATTTCTCTCTGGTTATGCTTAGTGGCATCCCAAAGTTGTCCATTTCTATGTACTTTCTAATTTCACATAAGACCTTTTATTGGAGGCAGGCGATGTTAGAACTATGTTTTCTAATTTCTAAGTACATTATTTTTAATTAATAGCATTACTGCTTAATAGTGTTATTTCAATAACAACAATCCTTTGAAATTTGATAGGATGATATCTATGGCTCTGCAATGCAATCATCTTTTTTAATGTGTGCTGGAATCTTTTGCTATATTCTTCGATTTCTCTCTGTCACATTCCATGAAAGTTAAGCTAAGTAATTGTTTTGTTTAAGTCATTATGTAAATTGAATAGTTCTTGAAGACTGGAGTTTTTTTCCATTATTAACTATTTTATTTTCAGTTCATTTTTTTTTTCCTATACTGTCAACTTGTTTCTTATAAACTATTGTTTGGCATTTTCCCAACATGCTTTTGTCCACACACTTTGCCTTTTATGATTACTGCAATCTCTGTTTTATGTGGATTCCACAAATAACCTATAGATAAATTTCTAAATATTCATTCTGATAATCTTTGCCTATAATTTGTTATTTTTAGAGCTGCATGTGAACATATTTTTCTACTCTATTCTGAGTTATTTTATTTCTCTTTGTGTTCACTAGTTGAATGCTTCTCTCTTTCTTTTCTTCTTTATCACCCTTTCACCTTTTCCTTGATTAATATTTCCTTTTACTTGTACAGAAGCTTTTGCAACTCTATTTTTTAAGTACTCAAAATATTTAGCATGCTTTTACAGTGATGTTAAGAATAGTATCTTCAACCTATGTTTGAATAATAGATTTTCAATTTATTTTAATTTCCATACCTCCATACATATAAATGTTTCATCCACTAAATAAACCCTTTATACTTATATATCAAGTATTATTTTAATAAACCATCAATATTTGTAAAAATTTATCTAGATATCTACATAGTTATTGATATTCTTGCTCTTTGACCCTATTTTCTTGTGTAGGACTAGTGTTTTAGTATACTAGAATTTTCCTAGTGTGGACCTTTTGGATAAAAATCTAGTTTTGGGGTATCCTCATTTTTTTTTTTTTATTTTCTGTCTACTCTAATAACAAACATACACCAAATTTCAATATCCAATATCATAGATATTCATAGATATTCATTCATATTAAGTAGAATTCAGTATTCGGGAGGTGGCTGTTATTCAGTGATTTGGTTATTCCTTCTGCTTTTGTGTCCCTGAAATCCCCTCAGATGTTCACATTTTTTGCCTTGTGAAAGCATATGAGGACAAAAAGTAAAATACTATTCAATCATTTATTGTACTAGGAGGTTTGATAGATAAGTCTTATCTACATTTTCTTGCCCAGAACTCAGACATGGTTCTACCTAATTTCAAGCAAGTGAGAAGGAAAATAATATAACTATGCATCCAGGAAGAAAAGAATCAAAGTTTTGGTGAAATCAGACCATTCTCTGTAACACGTTTCCTAGACTAACAGGTGTGTGCGTAGAAGTTAATAGCTATTTCTCTCAGAAAGCTGGAAATGCAAATTCACTGTCTTCTCCCAAGATTGCTTTAGAAAAGTTAGTTGACAACCAAAATGTCCCTGTAAGTGGCTCATAAGTGTTCTTCGATAATTTTAATTTCATTGTCTGTAAGGCACACAGGGAGAATTATTTTAGCTCACTAAGATATGCCTCTCTCTCTCTGTATGTATACATGTGTATATTCATACATACATACATAACATGTCCATATGATACATATACACACATTACACACACGTATTTTTTAATATTTAAGGTATTTAGAAAACACTTAATGAATTTTTTAATTAACATCTCTAGTAAGGTATAATATACATACCTTAAAATGTACTCATTTAAAATATAGTATATAATTCATTGCTTTTAGCACATTAATAATGAGTTCCTTTTTGAAGGAATTTCTATAATTTGTGACAACGTCAATGACTATGGAGGACATTATGCGAAGTATAGTAAAAGTCACAGAAACACAAATACTATACAAACTCGCAGAGGAACAGAGAATAGAATGGTGGTTTTATAAGGGGCTGGGGAAATGAGAAAATTTGAGTCAAAGGATACAAATCCTTCATTGTAAGTGGAATAAAGTCTATAAATCTATAATAACATACAGTATCCTAATTTCTGTTAATAACACATTATTTACTTGAATATCCTAGGAAAATAGTTCTTAAGTGTCCTCACCACAGACATACCTAAAATACACAAAAAGGGTAACTGTGTGTGTGGTGATGAATATGTTGATTAATTTAATTTGTGGAATCATTTCACAATGTTTATACCTGTCAAATGATCATACTGACCACCTTAAACCTGTCAAATGATCAAACTGACCACCTTAAATGAGGGATGTCCAGAAAGTGTCCAGCCATGCAGTCCTCAGACAGCTTCATGTGTAATTTTTGTTAATTATATTGCATAAATCTGGGAAAAATGAGTTCTTTTAACACCTGTTTCATCTACTTTATTTTATTTACATTTTTTTACTATTTTTTCTATTTCTCTTATATAAAATTTGTGTATTCACTTAAGAAACACATATATTCAAAATAGTTTATAGGCCAGGCTCAGTTTCTCACTCCAGTAATCCTGGAACTCTGGGAGGCTGAGGCAGATGGGTTGCTTGAATTCATGAGTTGGAACCAGCCTGAGCAAGAGCAAGATCCCAAGATCTGTCTCTACCAAAAAATAGAAAAACTACCCAGGTAGTATAGCAGGCACCTGTAGTCCCAGCTGCTGTGTATCCTGAGGCAAGAGAATTACCTGAGCCCAAGAGTTTGAGGTTGCTATGAGCTATAACACCAGGGCACTCTACTCAGAGCAAGAGAGGGCTCTGGAGTCATAGCTCACAGCAACCTCAAACTCCTGAGCACAAGCAAGCAAACAAACAACCCAAAATAGTTTATAATACTTTAGACTGTTAAACAGTGTGAATTTTATTTCTATAGAATTCATAATCTATGTTGTGGTCTTTTATTTTAGCATCATAATTATTATTATTATTTTTTGTTTTTTTTTTTTGCTGTGGCCCAAGTTTGAACCCACCACCTCCGGTATATGGGGCCAGTGCCCTATTCCTTTGAGCCACTGGCACCACCCTAGCATCATAATTCTTTAATAGCTTTGCATTTGAAATCTAATTTTGAAAGAGGTATTTTTGGTTTATTACTACTCAACTTTTTCCTTCTACATGTCAAATAATTCTGATTTTGCTTTTTCTGATGCTTTTATTCCCTTTGTCCTATAGACACTGAAATCCGTGGTACCACTTTCTTCCAGACCACAGTGGTCAGCACACCATGGTTTGAATGATTGAATTGTTTTTTCTTCTTGCTCCAATTCTAGTTCAACCAAGGTTGCTAGGTACAGCTGTCCACTATAATACTGGGATGGAACTTAAACTAAAAAATGTTTCCTATTTATATGAAATTCAAATTAACTTGGCATTTATTAATTTTCTTTGCTATATCTGGCAACCATAAATCTAAGTATATACTTTCTCTCTTTTTTTTCTTTCTTTTCTTTGTTTCCTCCCTTTCTTTCCTTCTTTCCTTTTCTTCCTTCCTTCCTTTCCTTCATCCCTTTCCCTCCCTCCCTTCCTTACTTTCTTTCTTCCTTCCTTTCTCTCTCTCTTTCCTTCCTTCCTTCCTTTCTTTCTATACCAAGCTTCATCCCTTTATTTTTTCTAAACATGTGAAGAAGGTGATATAAGGAAAATGTAAGACAATTGTGCCATTTGAAACATAGTTATACATTACCCTTTTCACAGTGGCTCATGCTTTTTTTTTCCTTTATTGAATGGTAACTATGTACATTAATGCACTTCTGGGGTACAGTGTGGGGTTTTCACATGCATTCTGAAATACTTCCAACAAACTGGTCAACACAGCCTTCATGTCATTTTCTCAGTTATTGCTTTAAAACGTTCACATTCTACTCTTAG
>CAUYTI010123952.1:0-10861 GCA_963575145.1 Galago senegalensis
GAAAGCCCAGCCATTTATTTACCCACCTAGATCTTATAGTTCACATAGAACTGGCACAACTGGCTCGGCACCTGTGGCTCAAGTGGCTAAGGCTCCAGCCACGTACACCTAAGGTGGCAGGTTCAAATTTAGCCCGGGCCCACCAAATAACAATGACGGCTGCAACCAAAAAATAGCTGGGCATTGTGGCGGGCGCCTGTAGTCCCAGCCACTTGGGAGGCTGAGGCAGGAGACTCGCTTGAGCCCAGGATTTGGAGGTTGCTGTGAGCTGTGATGCCACAGCACTCTACCCAGGGGGACAGCTTGAGGCTCTGTCTCAAAAAAAAAAAAAGAAACTGGCACAACCTACCTCCTCTGCTGTGCTTCTGTTGAGACCTTGAGCGTGGCAATCTCCATGGAAGAGATAGGAAAGGCGTGCCAATTTCTAGAACCCAGAGTGACCATCCAGACAGTGACGGGTTCAGAGTCAAACACCAGGGGCGTGCGTAAACTCAGGTGTGCCTTGCCTTCGGGCAATCTGATACAGAGCCTACAAAGCAGAAGATAGAAATCAGGATGTGATTCCTCATCCCCACGTACCTTCGTACCTTCGCATTTGAGGTAATTAGGCGTATGCATTGCTCTTCTGGAACAAATGAGTCATAAAAAGCCAAGTTGTTAGGTACCTCGACTATCTTAAAAATCTCACCTTACAAACAGTCAGTGCCAAATGTGTCAGAGAGGCACGATTTGGAAGAGGAAGGGAGGAAACTGGTCAGAAGCTTTTAAGTCATTCTCTCTCCTAAGGGGGAAAAAAAAAAAAAACAGGAGCAGTGGTGTCTAGTGATTCTCAAACTTTGGTATGAATTAGAACCACAAAGAGATGTTGTAAAAAGTACATCATTACTGGAGATTATTTCTGTAGGTCTTGGGGTATAGCAGGGAAAGGAACCAGGTATCTGTACACACACAGAGATAAACAAGTAATTTCATTACCAACAAAATTTGGGAACCACAAAAGAGAAAAAGAAAAGAAAATTTAGGAACCACTAAAAAGAAGGTTATTCAACTCTATGTCTCCCAAATCCCCAACCGCCTTGCTGATTGCATCGTATTTTCTCATGGAAGGGGCTGCTTTAACGCCTTCCTGGTGAGAGCAAAATTCTTCCAGATGTCTGACACCCCATCATCTTCACATTCTTCCCGGCTCTTCCAATGGGCTGACGTCAGCCCACGGAAAACGAAGAGAATAGAAATGTGCCTTTGGGAGACGTGTTAGTCCAGAATGCTCAGCAGCAGATGCCAAGATGGGATTAAATGTGAGGGATGTTATAAGGAAAATGACTCGGGAGGGGCAGGGAAGAGACAGGGGGCTGAGCGATGGGGAAGCAACCAAACCATGGGCAGGTCTGACTCTGAGTGACGAACAGAGACAGACTCTCAGCTAGACACATCCTAGGCCACCAGGCAGTCTAAGGAGGGTTCACCAAAGAGCTGGCATGGAGTCCTCCAGCCGAAAGTGGCCATCAGAGGAGTCTCCTGTCTCCTGGGACCAGGTCTGTCTTAGCATCCCTGCTGGGCTGTCCTTGCCTAGAAGCAGCAGGAGGGAACTGAGGCTCAGAGCAATGGATTTCAGAGCGCAGCAGCTGGGGCCCAGCTCCCTGCAGCTGGAAGTCTCTGAGAAATGTTTCATGGCAGCCGCAGAAAAGCTTAGCTTTGGTCAAGAGGTTGAGAAAAGAGAAATGAAGAGTATGTGGGTAAAGTAGTCTATGTTGGTTACTTTGATCAGTTATAAGACACACCCTAACGTATTTGGTATTGAAATTATATTAAAAGGAAAGAAAATTATTGGGCTGGATATGGTACCGCATGCCTGTGATCCCAGCACTTTGGGAGGCCAAGTCAGGTGAGTCAGGAGTTTGAAACTAATCTGGACAACATCGCAAGACTCTGTTCCCCCCACAAAAAGAAAATTGGAGAGGGCAGGTGTAGTGGTACACGCCTATAATTCTCACACTCTGGGAAGCCAAGGTGGGTGGATAACACAAGGTCAGGAGTTTGAGGGCAGCCTGAGCAAGAGCAAGACCCCATCTCTACCAAAAGAAAACAGAAAAAACTAATCAGGTGTGGTGGCATATTCCTGTGTTCTAACTACTTGGGAAGCTGAGGCAAGGGGATCGCTTGAGCTCAGGAGTTTGAGGTTGCTGTGAGCTATGATGCCACAGCACTCTACCCAAGGTGACAGAGTAAGACTCTGTCCCCCTCCCTCAAAAAAAAAAAATCAGGCAGGCATGGTGCCCACCTACAGCCCCAGCCACTCATGAAACAGAGGCAGGAGGATCACTTGAGCCCAGGATTTCAAGGTGCAGTGAGCTGACATTGTGACACTGCGCTCCAGGCTGCACAAGGCCTGTCTCCACCAAAAGAAAAAAGAAAAAGAAAATTACTCTTAGTGGTTCCTTAATCTTTCTCCTCTCCTTCCCCTCCCACTCCTCCCCATCCCTCAACCTTCACAGATTTAGAGCATATCTAGTTCACATTTATTTATTTGTTGCCAACATTTTTTTTATTTGTTTTAAAAGTTTTCTTTTCTTTTCTTTTCTTTTTTTTTTTTTACTAGATCATAGCTGTGTACATTAATGCATTTATGGGGTGCAATGTGTTGTTGCCAACTTTTATTTTCCAGTGTCCCCCACCATCAGTCCACGCTCTTCTCAGTCCACTGAAGCCACCATGCACGTTGCTTTCTCTGGGTTTAGGCTGCCCTGCCAATCTGGGAGGACCCTCTGTCAAGCCAATTCATCCCTACTGGCTGGACAAAGAGCTGGTGTTGGAAGGGTGGGCCTGGGCCAGTGTGGAGAGTGGAAGGCCACCTCCTAGCCATTTTCAGCCCCCAAAGCCTGTGGCTTTCTCATTTATTTCATATTACTCCCAGCATCTGGCTGAAAGTTAGTGCCTAGCAGGTGATTCACACAGAAATTCCCCTGGAAAATGGGCACAGCATTTTATGCAGGAGAATCAATAACTACCAGTTATTGACCAGGGTTCCTGGGAACTTTGGCGGTGGTTAACTCTCATGCCTAGAATTTTCCTTTTGCAGGGACATTTCTGTGTGAAACAGCTTCATCATCCAGAAGAAAGTGGGAAAAATTAAAATTTGTGCACAGTGGAGGTGATGACGTCTAACTAGCATAGGACGTTTGTGGTCACTTGTTATTCATGAGAGATCAATGAATATTCACAGATATTCATGAATATTCACAGATGCAAAGCTGTACAATGACGCCAAAGTATTCCGACTCTAATACAGATGATGTTATCAGCAACCTCAGAAAGATCTCAAGTGGATTTATATAACCACCTTGGGAAGCTTGTGAGACAAGGGGCTTCCTTACCCATCTGTAGATGAATCACAAATCTATTTTGTGGTATCTATAACCTCATATCATAGATCTTGCTTTTTAAGAGAATTTAAATTTTGTACAGAGATTCTTTCTACCTCTGCATAATAAGAATACGTTAGAGAATGACCCTGAGAAACTAGTGATTTTTGAGTTAGTTGCGTCTTCTACAGATGCTCTCAACGATCACTAAGATCTTAGAATAGTTTTCTCTGCAATTAATAATTAAAGCTTCACCTCTGGAGAAGGGAGAATTAACATAATTCCAATGGCGATGTTCTACCCTGAATTTGTTCATTTAACAAAGCAAAAAAGATTCTAGAAATGGTTCCTTAAATGGAACATTTTGCCCTATTCTGGCTATTATTAATAATTGCCCAGCATATGTCATTGATTCTTAGATTCTTTTTTTTTTTTTTTTGAGACAGACCCTCAAGCTGTCCCCCTGGGTAGAGTGCCATGGCATCACGCTCACAGCAACCTCCAACTCCTGGGCTCAAGCGAGTCTCTTGCCTCAGCCTCCCAAGTAGCTGGGACCACAGGCGCCCGCCACAACACCCGGCTATTTTTTGGTTGCAGCTGTCGTTGTTGTTTGGTGGGTCCGGGCTGGGGATTCGAACCCGCTACCTTAGGTGTACGTGGCTGGCACCTTAGCCGGTTGAGCTATAGGTGCCGAGCCGTAAAGACTTTTTTCATTGGGGAAAAAACTGGAATATGGCTATTTTAGCTTTTGATCTACCGCTTTTGCAGGAAAAAACTGCCCAACATAGGAACAGCAAATACTTAAATCATCAAAGACAAAAATAAAAATCAGAGTATTTTCTAAGGAAAGTAATTCTAGGGTATTATCTTGGTCACATAACATTCTAAATAATTTTCATTTATGACCAACGTTTAAGAAATTCATGATCTTGCGTCATTAAGGTAAATTTGAATCACACTCAGTAAGTGCCCCTACTCCACAGTCTAAAACACCTTATCAATAACTGCACTGTTTGGAGTTTACTAGACTAATTATTCACATGTTTATGTTTCCCTTATTTCTTTATAGAATCACTGTCTATTCAAAGATTTTTCACTTTATTAATTTAAGCCAATAGGATATAAATAGGGATATGTTTACTAAGCTATCTTTGATAGCTTACAAGAGTAAAATTTCATAACCTTCATATCTCAGTAAAGACCAAAATCTTCTTTTGAAGTTTTCTATTCATATTAAGAACCTGTCTCAATGAAAGCTATCACAAGCAAAGGAGTTCCTTTCCAAAATATCCTCTTGTGCTATTTATTACCACCTAAAGAATATGAGCACTGAAATGGATTTCAAGTATCTTCTTAGGAAGGTATGAAAGCAATGTATTTAGAGACTTAGATTTTTTCAAACACTGAGGAATTACATACAAGTTAGGTAGACCTAATCCCAAAATCCAAACTTTTTTTTTTTTTTAAAGCAGAGTCTTACTCTGTTGCGCTGGGAAGAGTGTTGTGGCATCAAATTAGCTCACAACAACTTCAAACTCCTGGGGTTCAAGCAATCTTCCTGCCTCAGCCTCCCAAGTAACTGGGGTTACAGGCACCCACCATGATGCTCAGCTAGTTTTTCTATTTTTCATAGAGATGGTCTTGCTCTTACTCAGACTGGTCCCAAACACCTGATCTCAAGCAATCCAACTGCCTCAGCCTCAGAGTGCTAGGATTACAAGCATGAGCCACCATGCCCGGCCTCAAATCCAAAGCTTTTTAAGAGCTGACATGATACTTAATGGAAATGCTCAATGGAGCATTTTGGATTTTGGATCTTTAAATTACGGACACTTAACAGGTAAGTATATAGAATGCAAATATTCTAAAAATCCAAAAACAAAAAAATCTGAAAGCAGTTTGAATAAAGGATACTCTACCTATACTTTGAAGTGACATACCATGTCCCTAGAAAGGAAGCTAGTAATGTTATACCATCAACTTCTTGTCACTTAACAAATATGTGATTTTTCTCAGAGAAAATAACACGATGATGATTTTTATAATGAAAAAATACTGTCAATTATTATTCCAGTAAATCATAAGTTTTTATAATGCGACGAAAATAAATAGGAAGGAGGAAAGGACAGGCATAGCATGTCAACTCTTCCAAATACTGTACGAATTTTCAATGTTTCAAAAGACCTAGTACCTAACTTCAGATCCCAAAAGTTTATACATAGAAAAGAATTCAATCAAAAGCAACATAATCTATAAGTCCCAAACTAACAACTCTTAGCAATCACTCAAACAATACACTTTCTATTTTGTTTAGGTCACTGTAAAATAGTAAGCCATTTATTAGGATGTACTACAATTCTATAATAAAAATTTTATAATCCAAATGCTTGACGAAACAAGGAGCTTACCAGTATTTTCTGGGTTTCTAGTCTGATTTGATGGAGGGCTCCTGGACTAAATATATTATGCTACTATTTTAACATGTCATAAGAAGAGTTTGATTATTGTTAAAACTGATGCTTTTAGCTAAGAATTTCAAGAGAGAATCATGTCTTTAGAGCCTGATTCTTCTGCTTTTATGTCCTAGTTGTGGTAAAATAGAAATAGTAACAATGGCAGTTGCCCCCCTATTTCACAAGGCTGTCTCAAGTATCAAATAAGATAGCAAATAAATATCTCTTTAAATACTGTTAAATATACTCAAACATAAGATATTGCTATTACTATAAGGATATTTTACTTTTCCATTAATAAAATCCTTTTTTATAATTTAATGTTTTTTCTTTTTGGAGAAGGGGTCTCAGTCTGTTGCCTGGGCTACAGAGCAGTGGTGGGGTCACCATAGCTCTGCAACCTCAAACTCTTCTGCTCAAGCAATCTTCCTGCCTCAGCCTTCTAAGCAGCTCATACTACAAGTACATGCCACCATGCCCATATAATTTTTATTTATTGTAGAGATGGCGTTTCACTATTGCACAGGCTGGTCTCAAACTCCTGGCCTCATGTGATCCTCTCACCTCAGCCTCCCAAAGTGCTAGGATTACAGGTGTGAGCCACTGCACCCAGCCCATTAATGAAATTATTCAGTAACAGTAAATTGCCATACTTAAGGTCCTTATAAGATACTTATTCCTTTTTTTTTTCTTTTTGAGACACAGTCTCAAGCTGTCCCCCTGGGTAGAGTGTCATTGCATCACAGTTCACAGCAACCTCCAACTTCTGGGCTCAGGCGAGTCTCCTGCCTCAGCTTCCCAAGTAGCTGGGACCACAAGCACCCACCACAACACCCAGGTATTTTTTGATTACAGCCATTATTGTTGTTTGGTGGGTCTGGGCTGGATTTGAACCCGCCACCTTAGGTGTATGTGGCTGGCGCCTTAGCCACTTGAGCCACAGGCACCGAGCCTATGCCTTTACTTTCTTGTCTCACATTATTGGCCTTCTTGTTCTGCCTTCTTCAAAGTCAAGTACAAGTCAATCTCTCCATGGTCTTTTCTAACAATAACACTTCTTATCCTAAACTGCATGTATAACTACATGAAAAACCTTACAAATAAATGATTTGTTTTGCAGCTTGGCTATAAACACTTGGAAAACAAGTACAAAATCATACAGGTTACTATTAACCACATGATATTCACCCAAAACAGTACTGATAATATCCATTCCTTTTTTTAAGGATGTTCAGCATTCATTATGTTCAAAGCACTGTGCTGGCCATGGGAATGCAGTGGTAACATAGCCCCTAACCTCAGGAGCTGGCATTGCACAGTGCAATGGATATTACAGTCTAACATCATGACCATTGGGCACATACAAAGGTCACTTTCACCATTACTAAATTACCGGCCTATCATTAAAGAAAATTAGTATTGAGCATTAATGATATAATATATGTAATATGGTTGCCCTGTGTATCCAAGGGGTTCAGTATCTGTGAATTCAACCAACCCTGAATAGAAAAGTATGTGCTGAGCATATACAGACTTTTTTCTTGTCATCATTCCCTATACAAAGCTAACAACCATTCACATAGTATTTACACCGTGTTGGTATAAAAAGTAATTTAAGGATAATTTAAAGTATATAAGTATGTACACTGGTTATGTGCAAGTACTATGCCATTTTATATCACTGCCTTGAGCATCCCTCCCAGACTTTTAAGAAGGTCTTAGAACCAATCATTACTAAATGATTTCTCAATTTAAAATTAATCCAAAGGAAAAATTAACTTTTGATAACAGGAGGAAATGATATTGTTGAAAGTTACTGTCTCAAATTTGCTCATGGCCCCCCTTTGCTTGAAATATGACTAACATTATATAAGAATGGCTTTACATTCTCATCACCAAACAACTGCTCAATTTTTTTTTTTTTTTGACCAGGGCAAGGTTTGAACCCCCTCACCTCTGGTATATGGGGCCGGCGTCCTATTCCTTTGAACCATAACCGCCACCCCCCCCCACCTTTTTTTTGAGACAGAGTCTCACTTTGTCATCCTCGGTAAAATGCTGTGGCGTCACAGCTCACAGCAAACTCAAAACTCTTGGGCTCAAGCTATTCTCTTTCAGCCTCCCAAATAGCTGGGATCACAGGTGCCCACCCAGCTATTTTTAGAGATGAGGACTTGCTCTGGCACAAGCTGATCTCGAACCTGTGAGCTCAGGCAAGCCGCCCACCTCAGCGACCCAAGTGCTAGGGTTACAAGCGTGAGCAGCCACTGTGCCCAGCCACAACAGTTGAATTTTATAATTAAATAGCTCAGGCTGGGTGAGGTGACTCAATGCCTGTAATCCCAGCACTCTGAGAGACTGAGGTGGGAGGATCCTTTGAGCTCAGACGATCAAGATCAGCCTGACCAAGAGCGAGACCTCGTCTCCACTAAAAAAGAAAAAAAAAAAGAAGAGGAAGAAAACAAATAAGAAAGAAAAATTAGTCAGGCACCGTAGCAGGAACCTGTAGTTCCAGCTACTTGGGAAACTAAGGCAAGAGGATTGCTTGAGCCAAGGAGTTTGAAGCTGCTATGAGATAGGCTGACTCCATGGGACTCTAGGCTAGGCAACAGAGTAAGACTCTGACTCCAAAAAATAACATAAAAATATAAAATATGAGATTAAATTAAATATAAAAAAAAATTTTAAAAGAGCTCAGGCAAAACATGTACCTCTATCAGTTAATAGTTTTAGGAATTTTCTGTCTCAGTTTCTGGTTCTACATAATGAGTAGTAACAGTTAATGCTTCTTAAGCATTTAATACAATGTACATATAGCACATCCTAAGTGTTCATCAACAACTAGCAATTCTTAACTTTCCATGGCTAAGAGGGCATAATCCCTAAATATTTATAGCATTTAGCCAAGATTCTTCTAGGTAAGGATAAGCTTTTTCCTATTAAGTTTATCAATAGGAAAATGCTCTGATCTAATCATAAAATTGTTATTAAAATGTGTACAATTAAAAAATATACTATCTCAAAAAGATTTGAGTAAGGTAATTCCATAATTTTTTTTTTTTTTGAGACAGAGCTTCAAGCTATCCCCCTGGGTAGAGTGCTGTGGCACCACAGCTCACAGCAAACTCCAACTCCTGGGGTTCAAGTGAGTCTCCTCCCTCAGCCTCCCAAGTAGCTGGGACCACAGGCGCCTGCCACAAGGCCCAGCTTTTTTTTTTTTTTTTTTTTTTGGGTTGCAGCCGTCATTGTTGTTTTGGTGGCTCGGGCTGGATTCCAACCCGCCACCTTAGGTGTATGTGGCTGGCACCTTAGCCACTTGAGCCATAGGTGCTGAGCCAGGTTATTCCATAATTATAGCTTTCACAAGACACATAAAATCTTCAGAGTGATTTTTAGCATAATTAAAAAAATTCTTGTCAAGCTAAATTTGTTAAGTCTTTTTTTTTTTTTTCTTTTTGAGACAGAACTTCAACCTGTCCCCCTGGGTAGAGTGCTGTGGCATCACAGCTCACAACAACCTCCAACTCCTGGGCTCAAGCAAGTCTCCTGCCTCAGCCTCCCAAGTAGCTGGGACCACAGGCACCCACCACAATGCCTAGCTATTTTTTTTTTTTGGTTGCAGCCATCATTGTTGTTTGGCGGGCCCAGGCTGGATTCAAATTCGTCGCCTTAGATGTATGTGGCTGGTACCTTAGCCACTTGAGCTACAGGCACCGAGCCTGTTAAGTCATTTTTTGTGTGAAGTAACACTTACGGTAATTTCCCCCTAAATTACTACGTTTATATAATGGCGAGGTAAAAAGAAATAAAAATCCAATTTTTTCTACCCTATATTGTACAACAAACACTACTGTCTGAAAGTAAGCATCTTGTAAGGAGTGTGGATTTCCCATACCAAAAATTTCCCACAAATCTGTAACAGGTAAAAAAACTAGATGTATATTTGAAATAACTATACTAATACAATTTCTGAAATTCAGAAATCCTCAGACTATGCTTCAAAACTATAGGAAATCAGTCAAGACCTCTCTACACAAAAGCAAATTTAGGCTTAATCTTCTCTGTAAGGTACTCAGCTAATTACTGTACCTCTTACTAAAAATGATCAGGAACTCAATTTTTTCTGAGTAAATCTGTCAAATTTACTTTTTGTGACAAGAGGGGTAAGACCTGCAGGCTTGAAGGAAACATATAAATAAAAAATGTATATTCAAATTTGCAATGTATTTAAAACTTTTTAATGAACCTCTTTCTCACTATAATTTATTTTTCCCACTTTTGGGCAGTTCTCAACCAGAGGTGATTTTGGCCCCTTGGGTACATTTAACGATTTTAACAATGCCTGGAGGCATTTTTGATCATTACTGTGAGTGAGGTTAAGGTGATGGCGAGGTACCGTCAACATCTGGTGGACACAGAACTACGCAGGGAGGCACAGCACAAAAAGAGTCCCAATAAAAAAAGCACATAATGTTAAGACAGATAAATCCTCTAGAAACATTTCACCCTTCTACGGACTCCACTCATTTCTCAAAAAAGTCTAGCACATAGTTCTTTCACAGGTACTTAAGCTAGTCACCAGAAATAGAAAAAAATCCCTGGCTATGTGATCTTGGGCAAATTGCTTTACCTTTCAAAGCTTCAGTATCACTAGCTATAAAATGGGGATATTACTTTATGTGACTATTGTTAAATGAGGTAAAAAATATGAAGCAATCAATAGAAACTGGCACACAAGAAAAGGTAGTTATAGTTCTCACACTTGACCCTTACATATGCTCTCTTTTCTTGGTTTACTGAAGTTAATACTGTAAAAAAAAATCTATAAAGGCTCAGCGCCTATAGCTCAACCGGCTAAGGCGCCAGCCACGTACACCTAAGGTAGCGGGTTCGAATCCCCAGCCTGGACCCGCCAAACAACAATGACAGCTGCAACCAAAAAATAGCCGGGCGTTGTGGCAGGCGCCTGTGGTCCCAGCTACTTGGGAGGCTGAGGCAGGAGACTCGCTTGAGCCCAGGAGTTGGAGGTTGCTGTGAGCTGTAATG
>CAUYTI010123956.1:0-12567 GCA_963575145.1 Galago senegalensis
TGCTTTTTTAAAAGGAGAGAATATACTACTTAAAACAAGAGAAAGGGTCAGTTGGTAGGGATTACTTATGTCAGAAAGATGACCATTTAGATCCTGTTCAATATTAAAATTAAGTTCTATATCTCCAAAGCAGTAATAAAAATGTATTACACAACAATCTTAACTGATATGCTTGTATATATATGCACTCTGTAAGAATTTGAAAAAAATGAGCAGTTTCTATTCTAAATGAACAATTATAACCTGTTCCACTTGGGAAATTTATTTCAAATTGTTCTTCAAAACAGAGGAGCAGGGACTGCAATTATATAAATCCTCAGTCACTTGGCGTGGTTCCTTTGTGACATGCAGGCCCTAAGGGACTGTTTAAAGACTTTGTTGACTAAATAATGCATAAACCCCATCTCTCTCTAGCACACACATGTCCACACATCCCCCCTACCTACACTAATACATAGGACCCTTGCTCCTAAAGGTTTACTTAAAAGATGATTTGAGGGAATGATCTTCTCATACTATCGACGTTCTTTTTATTGTCCTCAGAGAAACATGGAAAATCATACTGCTTAAGGTACTTATAATTCTCCCTGACAATTCCTTTAAACTAACTAGGACCATAAAATTTAAACTTCTTTAGTGTCCGAACATATGGTCATTGTTACTAGTGTGTACACTTTGAATTTGTACTTAAGAATTTATCACTGTCAAATAGAGCAGTATTGTACATTTTTAAAAATTATGGATAAAGGATATTATTTCTAATGCTATAGAAATGTGTTTCTTCTTCCGTTTTTATTATTTTAAATTTGCAATTTGGCTGAGGTTGATTATGGCAGGACCAATCTCTTCCCATCTTAACCTGAAAACAATTTATAAAATTTCTATCACTGCGTCCTTTGCTTTTTTATGTTAGCTAACTCTGTAAGATTTTTTTCAGGTTTTTCATTACTATTAGATTCCAAAAATCTTATAATTATTTATATTTCATGTTAAATTCAGCTTTTTATATGAAATTTCTTTGACCTACTGGATAACCTGAAAGAATTTTCTTCAAATATTAGGAAACTTTTCTGCTATCACTCATTCTCTACTTTATTTGGGTTTTTACGTTCTATTATGTATGAGTTTATTCTACTTTTTGCAACACAGTTAAATTCAGCAATAACTATTTTGTTCCACCTTTTTATTACTAAAATATTATGAGATGAGTTATGTTAAAAAAGATAGCTCTCCCTCATTAAGTTTTTGTTCAAAATTATGTAGCTGTATTGTGTATAATTATAGATGAACTTCAGATTGACCTTTTCATGCTATCAACTTTTTTGTGATTTTATTTTTTTTTTAATTTTAGCATATTTTAGTGGTACACATGTTTAGGTCACATAATTTTCCTTTTTAAATTTTGAGTCAAGATTAAAACCATGCCTTTCCCCCAGAATGTGTGCATTGTACCGCTTACATGTGAATCAATCACCCCTCGACCCCTCTCACACCTAATTGATTCTCATAGAGTTTTACTTGTATGTGTACATACATGCAGCATATTCAAACATTAAAATAGAATGTAGATCTAGGTGCTTTTATAACAACCTGGATGGAACTGGAGAGCATTCTTCTAAGTGGAGTATCACGCAAACGGAAAAACAAACACCACATGCTATCAATTTTAGTTATGTTTGGGAGTTGTTCATTTAGCCATTTACATGGTATGTGATAGCTGAGGTAAAGACAATATTTAAGTGGTTTGAGTGGGCAGTAGAATTAATGGACTAAAGTTGTAGTTCCTTTATTTCCCTTTGTTATCTTTCTGAAGTGGGCCCCAAAACAATCAACAAGCAATAAGAGAAGAAGTATAGAATTTTAGGAGTAGTTAAGAACTTTTATTACTATTTGTACATGATTAAAAAACAAAAATAAGAACAGAAACACTAGGTTTGCTTTCAAGGGCGAATTTAATGAATATGCCAAGAAATGAATTTTCTTTGCTGTAGTTTGCAGAAGGTATGTGTGGAAAAGATAGATACTTAGTTACATGTAAGATTAAGGATTTTCAGGTAAGTGGCACAAATGTGCATTCAAAAAATTAAAAACCTTGTTCAGGTAATTTTGAATATGAAATAAAATAAAAAAGAAAGTCATTTCAATCCAGGAACATGAACACAACCATTAGAATATTTGCTTCCTTTATTAAATCATAGCTGTGTACATTAATGCTTTTATTGGGTACCATGTGCTGATTTGATCTACAATGTGGAATGCTTCCATCTAACTGATTAACATAATCATCTCCTTGCTTACTTATTTGTTCTGGTAAGACATTTATACTATATTCTTAAGAGTTTTGAAAAGTACCATTGCATTGTGCACATTAGGTGAGGTCCAACTTTTAGAATTGTAATATTCTTCTGTTAAGTTAAAGATACTTTTCTTAATTTTCAAAATTCTGTTTCCTCAAAAAGATATGGGATTTTTTTTTTCTTTAGAGATAGAGTGAGACTCACAGCAATCCAGCTGAAAGCAACCTCCAGCTCCTGGGCTTAGATGATTCTCCTGTCTCAGCCTCCCAAGTAGCTGGGACTTCAGGCACCTGCAACAATGCACAGATATTTTTTGTTGTAGTTTGGCTGGAGGCCAGACTCCAACCTGCTGCCCTTGGTATATGGTGCCAATGCCCTACCCACTGATCCACAAGGGCTGCCCAGCATTTCTTACTGTACTCTTCCTTATATATTTTTATCCATAAATAACAATTTTAGATTACTTAGTCATGGTATAGCCATGATGAATATCATAGTACATTTAAATGTATTTGATGACTTAACAACTTTCCTGTATCATCAAAGGAATATGATTTTCTGCATAGATAAATATAGGCAAAATTAGATTAGTATTTATATTTCTTCTTAATTCTTTCTATCTATATGCAATTGTTTTTCATCTTCCAAGATTAGTATGTTTTTAATCTGTTATTAGAAAATCCATGATTGTTCACTGAGTTTTTTTTAACATTCCCTGATTTTTGATGAATTTCACTGAGATTATTTTGGAATTTTTGTAACTGACTTTTATTAGTTTTGTTCTTTCTTCATGAATGCTTCCATAGAAATACAGGAAAAAATAAATCAAATCAAATAATGTGTATTTTAAATGTCTTAGGAATGCAGGCTGATATATGCCTTTTATGCAAGGTAACTTTATTAAGAAGGATCACATATCCAAAAATCAAAATTGTGATTTGAGTTTTTATTTGATGTTGCTAGAACCAATTCCTAACTTAATGAACAAATACAGATCATATAAAATGTCATTATAAATGAGCAGAATGAGGTAGATAGAACACATAAAGAAAAGGAAGATAAAGTTCTTGATTATCCTGGTAATGATGTAACAACATATTCTTTGTTATTTTAAGGATAAAAAGTCAGTACCATGTCTATTTTGAGGCTTTTCAACAGCAGCAATTTCCAACCTTTACTGCTCTCTGGATTCTCCGGTTTGGACAATTATCATCCTCAGATCTCCATCATCTTCTGTGCATTATATCTAATTGCCATTATGGGCAACAGCATCATATTGGTAACAGTATGGGTGGAACAATCACTTCATGAACCCATGTACCTCTTTCTTTCCTTGCTGGCAGTCAGTGACCTGGGCCTCTGTGCCACCACTTTGCCTACAGTGCTGAAGATATTCTGGTTCAATGCTCGTGAAATACATTTTGATGCATGCCTTGCCCAGATGTACTTTATCCATGTCTTTTCTATGATAGAATCAGGTATCCTCCTCTCCATGGCCTTTGACCACTATGTAGCTATATCCAATCCTCTCAGATACACCGCTATTTTGAACAGTGCTACTGTTGTGAAAATTTCTATAGGATTTGTGTTGAGAGCTCTCATTGTCCTCATTCCAGCCCCTGTCCTCATTAAACAACTCAGATTTTGTGAGGCCAATCTACTTTCCCACTCTTACTGTCTACACCCAGATATTATTAAACTCTCCTGCTCCGACCACCGCATCAACAGCTTCTTAGGTCTCATTGTCATTATCATCACATTTGGGTTTGATTCTGTGCTCATCCTGCTCTCCTATGTGAAGATCCTCATGACAGTTCTTGGCATTGCCACCCAGAAAGAACGAGTCAAGGCTCTCAACACCTGTGTTTCCCATGTCTGTGCTGTGCTGCTTGTCTATGTCCCTATGTTGGGGGTGTCCATCATTCACCGCTTTGGGAAGCATGCCCACCTATGGTTCATGTCGTCATGGGCTATGTCTACTTGCTGTTTCCTCCTACACTCAACCCAGTTGTCTACTGCATCAAGACCCATGAGATACGCAGCCCCCTTTTGGATATTTTCAAAAAAATATCAAAGAAGGATAGAATTTAAATATTTTTGTGAGAAAATGTGATATTCAAGTCAAGAAAAAGTATACAGTACAATCTCTATAAGTTGACGACCCAAGGGGCTATAGCAAACTGGTCAATGTGAGGAACTAGGTCTACCATACTGATCTCTACACGTGATACATGTCTGGTCTATGGAAATCAGGTCGATTTAAGAAGGTGGTCTATTTAGGAATGTGGTTAACTAAGGATATTTTACTGTATTTATCTGTTAATCTTGCATACAAATGACTCAGAAAAACCTAGGAAAGTTAAAAACTTTTGTTGAAAAGGTCAAAAGCTAATACTATTTCCTGTGCTATAGAATGAATCATTTTATTTATACTTATTTATTTTTTTGAGACACAGTCTCACTTTGTCATCTTTTAGTAGAGTGTCATGGGGTTGCAGCTCATAGCAACTTCAAACTCTTGGGCTCAAGTGGATATCTTGCCTCACCTTCCTGAGTTCCTGGTGCTATAGATGCCTGCCACAATGCACAGCTATTTTTACAGATGTGATCTTGCTCTTGTTCAGGCTGTTCAAAAATGCCTAAACTCAAGCAATACCACTGCCTTGGCCTCTCAGAGTGCTAGCATTACAGGCATGAGCCAAAGCTCCCAACCTAAAATTAATAATTTTAAAAGTCAATATTCTAACAACCCTCATCTTGTGGTAACAATATGTAATATTTCTAAACAAAGAGACTCACAACTCATTAAATTCTCCTCTGATTATCCGTTAATACTTCTTGAAACTCTTCCTTACATATGAACTAACTTGTAATGTATCTTTTAAGATGTGAAATGTTCTCTCTGAACTTGACTCCAATGGCAGGAGAAACTAATTATTCAATAAGTAGAATGTTAGGTAAATAAGGGTCTCTAAATTAGGGTCTCTTCCTATTATGGGTCATCATCTTTTCTTTCTTTCTTTTTTTTTTTTTTTTTTGTTGCAGTTTGGCTGGGGCCAGGTTTGAAATCATTATCCTAGGTATATGGGGCCAGCACCCTACCCAGTGAACCACAGGAGCTGCCCTTTTTTTTTTTTTTTTTTTGATACACAGTCTCATTTTGCCACTGTTGATAGAGTGCAATGACATCATAACTCCCAGCAACATCAAACTCCTGGGCCTAAGCCAATTCTCTTGCCTCAGCCTCCCAAGTAGCTGGGACTATAGGCACCCATCACAACTTCCACCTATTTTTAGAAACAAGGTCTCACTCTGGCTCAGGCTGGTCTTGAATCTGTGCATTTAGACAATTCACCCACGGCACCCCAACTTCTGTAATTACAGGCATGAGCCACCACGCCTGGCAGGTCATTGTCCTTTTACATAGTCTTCAGCTGCCTTTACTTACTAAATACCTCATTTATTGATTATGTAGTACCAAGAAGGATAGCTTCCTAGTATATAAGGGAAAGTTAGGAAATATAAAGTTGCATTTTCCTAAGTGTGCTTACTCTGAAGCAAGTGCATTTTGCTAAGGACTTTGTATTTGTCATCTTGTATAAAGATGATTTCAAAAATAGATGTGGCTTGTTATAGTATACCTTCTTCCTTAGAGAAAAGAAAATTGTCTCAAAGGAATATCAACTATTAATCACAGAGGAATGATTGCTATAGCTGTTATTTTATTGCTAATTCTATTCTACTTACAGTTAAACATACTAAAATGACACTAATATGTAAACTTTTATTATACTAGAGCAGTTTAAGTCAGTGTAGCAGCTGGGTGCAAAGCACTTTGTTCTACGTGTCTTCTTAAAAATATAATTCTCCAGAAAGAATTTATTAAGTTATATGTATGTCTAATATATAAAAATTCTTAATGAAACAAAAATTCACATAGAAAGTTTTATGGCTGCTAGTCAAATATATATCACATCCAGGTAGAATTATGGCCTTAATTGCCCTAAACTTTTTTGAAAAAGGAGGTGAAAATATAATAATTATATTTAGAAGATGTCACTAGTTAGTGAAATGATATAACACAGCCAGATAAAAGTAGAAGAATAAAATTATTAAAATAATTTTCAAAAATACTAATGTAGGTATCTGGTGAAGTAGAATTCATAAATCCAAAAGCAGGTATTTTGAGATCACCCATATGTTAAATATACACTATATTAAACTAACAATATGAACATTTTACTTATTTAGTTGTTTGATTATTCATTTATTTGTAGTTGTGTCCTTCACCCAGAAAGTGTGCAATGTATCTGAATGCAGTCATTTCTAAACTATTGAAAATGAAGCTTCATAAGGCTCTGACTGTTTTGTTTGCTTCTATCTATATATCTTAGGTGCTTAAAATAACATACAGCAGGATGTGACACCAGAAATATTACAGAAATGAATTGATTGTATTTCATTAAAATTAAAATATTTATACATCAAACAACACTCTCAAGAGTATCAAAAGACAACATACAAAATCGAAGAAAATATTTGTAAATAATACAATTTATAGGAGACTAACATCTGGAATATTTCAACAACTACTACAACTCAACAATAGCAACAACAGAAATTTGGTAATTAAAAAATGGTCCAATCATTTGTAAAGATATTTCTCCATGGTAGATATGCAAATAGTCAATAAACACATGAAAAGATGCTCAACAATTCTAGTCATTATGAAAATGCAAATAAAAACCCCAGTGAGATATCCCTTCATATGCATTAGATAGTTACTATAAAAAATAAAATGAATGTTGTTAAAAATATGGAGGAATCAGAACCCTTTTTTGTGTTGGTGGAAAGTACAACTGCAGCTGATAAGAAAAAAAGTATGACAGTGCTTCAATAATCTAAAGATAGAATCACCATATGTTCTAGCAATTTCACTTCTGGATAGGGACCCAGAGGAGTTGAAACAGGGCCTAGAACAGATTCATTTTAGCTTATTCACAATAACTAAGGTGAGAACAACCCAAGACCATAAACATATTAATATATAAGTAAATTTAGTGCCCACATACAATAGAAATTCACATAGCCACTTAGAATAAAAGTCTGCTTTAACATGTGTGAATCTTGAAGTTATACTAAGTGAAATAAGCCAGAAACAAGAGAACAAATATTATGTGATTTCACTGATTTGAAGTAACTAACCTAGGCAAGTTCATAGAGCAGAAAGTAGATTAGAGGTTACCAGGGCGTGGGAATGAGGGAATACAAAGGTTTGCTTAATGATTATTGAATTTGTTTGGATTAATAAAAAAATGGAAATTGATAGTGCTGATGTCTGCATAACATTGTGAGTGTAGATTATACAATTGAATTTTATATTTAAAAGTGCTTCAGTGATGAATTTTATGTTATAACATTATAACGTTATATAATACCCCCTAAAAGTATATGACATGTTGTAGATGTTTAATAGACTTTAATTAATGAGTGAGAAACTCATAGTCATCAACTTGATGTCAGGAAAACAGACCCTTAAAGAAGTGGATGGGAGTTGTCAAGCCCTAAAACTGTCTACCTTCTTTAGACAAGCTAAATGTCAGCTAAAGCAATTCTGTCAGTGCTCAAGATACTATTGATTTTGCATTTTCTACTCATAGACAAAGGCATAAATTTCAAGACTTAACTACATTTAAAAAAAACCCCCCAAGAACCTACAGATGGCTAAAATATTATAAACAAAATAAATTTAAATAAATTGGAAAATATTCACCTCAACAATGGTAAGAAAATATAATATATTAAAATTGAGAGAAGTCATTTAATTTGTTAAGAATAATTTTTATTATACTAGATGAGTGAAAAATGTGATATTGATTGATAATTTCAGGAAAAACAAATACTTGCTATTGATTTTACGTGAGAATATTCTGTACCTCCAAGTTAAAAATTCTATTAAAATATTAAGAAGATATGATCTTTGCTTATCACAGTAACTAATCATTTCAAAAGCATAATCATTCATATTAACGTGTATGTTGGTGTCGTTCACTCACAGATATATTACCTTTTAGGACATTGATTAGTACTACCTTTGTGGAAAGAGACTTGGCTTAGTAAATGTACCAAAGGTGTTAATGGAAGTCTGTATCCTTTATCTTCACTAAAATTAGGTTCAGCTGTATTTAAAAATAACAATTAAATAAGCAAAGAAAACAAAGATTCTGAATTACAAGAGATAGAAATTAAAAATTCTAAAACAAAATTAAAAACAAATGAACAGGCAGAAATAAAATAGTCCAAGGAGATGTTATTTCCCATGTTTATCAAAAACCTAATTCCTTCTACATTTCTATTCTTCCATCTGTTGCCTCATGTAATGCTTAATAAGCTAATAGATTATGTGTGTATCCAACAAGAAGGAAGGAAGACAGGTTAAAGGATGGATATGTTACAATCATGAACATATTCTCCCAGATGTCTAGCAAACATCAAAAGTAATTAAAGTATCCAGAGGGCCATAAATATCAGGACTAAAGAATGAGTAATACAGTAGTAAGGCAGACAACCAGCTGCTCTTGGTCTCGATACTTCAACATCTAGTCATATATTCTATAAAGATTATTTCTTGCTTGATTTTAACTCCATATGGGAAAGTAATATAGATATCTAGCCCTACCTACTATTTTAATACAATAACATAATATCTGGAACGTGGAAAACAATTAGGTTTACCAGAATACTACGTAACAAGTTTTTGCAATAATTAAATGCTTTGTTGCAGTGGAATAGTCACATATTGTAACCTCTTACAAAAGTATATAAGGCAACAAATAAAGAAATGCACAGAATTTCTGGCAAAATGAGAAAATATTCAAAATATATATTAATTGAAATAATGATACAAACAATATTAGCACAAATATTTGCATATATAGTTACATACCACTTCCTACGTGAGCATTTATAAATTTTAAATTGAAGAATTTCAATTTTCTGGTAAATATTAAAATAATTCCTTCCTTACAGCAGGATCTTCTAATTTCCATTTCAAAAACCTCGTTTAGACAATGAGGATTATTTCTGTGATGCATGGGTTTATTTTCTTTCTGACCCGCATACATTGAATTCTAACAAAGTATGTCTATGAAAGCACTGTTAGTATAACAATCCCCAGAAGATCAGAAAAACTATAACGAGCTTAGATTCTAAGAGCACGGGTGAGATGTATCTTTCCACATTCAACTGAGAACTTGAAAGGATGGTCCCTGCACTCTGTTTACCTGTCTTGGCTACCAGAAACTTTTCAGGAGGCTTTGGTAGGGCAGATCAGAATATTCAGTAGCAAGGGATATAAGCCTGTTTTAAACCTCCAAGAAAGGAAATCACTAGATGTATGACAATTGCAGAATATTTATTGTTATTGAGTTAGAAGCAATTGAAGGTATTCTTCAATATTAACTAAAATTCACACAAATTAAATTCACACATAAAATTCACACAAATTATCTATGAAAGTTGGACCATGAACCAAGGGTATCACTTTCTCTTATAGAAATTTATGTAGCCTTAGTATAAACACTAAAAATTATTATGAGACCAATCACCCCAGATTTTAATTAGTTGATTCTTTTTTTTCTTAAATATTTTTCTTTTCTATGTTCAATAACATGTCTTCATGATTTTTCATCATAATTAATGAACATAGTCCCCTAAATTATCAGATAATTTGGAGTTTATTACTCTGGATTACAATTTAATAATATTGGTGTACTTTTTTTTTCATAGAGGCATTATCTTCTCAAGATAATTATAATCTGCCTTAGAAGGAGCAAAAGCATACATAGAAAGTGTCAAACTTCTTTTCTGAAATAGTTTCTATCAAAATGTCTCTTTTACCATTCAGGAAGCTGAGGCACGGAGAGGTGTCTCAGTGAATACCAGCACAGCTTGTATGCGATTGCTTGTTTCTCAAACACTACGGACTGAGAGCCAGCAGTCTTGAACATCACCTTGATGGACTCTTTTATAATTGTAGACATTAAAACGTATACCATCCTAACCAAAATAATGTGAAATACAGTGTGATAAAAATAAGTTCAGACATTCAGAAATAGAGTAAATAAGGAAAAAAAGGGAAAAGATAAGGCAGTCAGTACAATAGAGCCAGGTAGTACATGGCATCTCAAAAGCACTATTAGGTCTTAATTTGTTCAAAAGAAAAAATAAAAAATTCAAGAGAAAACCTGAAGTATACTCGATTATTACAGGTCAGGCATCTTAAAAAAAGTGCTACCGACCTGATTGCCAAGTATCACAATGGTCGCCTTTGAAGTGCTCTTCTGGGGAAGATCTGCACCAACGCCAGTGCTTAATCTACCCTTCAAAACTCTTTTTCTAGGATGACTTCACAAACTTAGTTATCAGAACACATATGATGACAGCTCTGATGTACTTTCCTGAAAATCAGCAATATCCAAGATTGCTTTGAAGGGTGGACTAGGCACTCACATTGATACATAGCTTCTCCAGGGGAATACTTCAAAGGTGATTATAGTGATATTCAGAAAGGAGGTATATGGTAATTATTCTAGGATGAGTTCATGAACTTAATTGTCCAAACTTGTAAATGTGAGAGCAATATTCCAGTTAGACAAGACTGGTAAAATATAATACTATTACCTAATGACAAAACTGTGTTAGCATCTGGAATAGCGTAGATCTTCAGGAAATATAATCCTCATATCACACACTCAGAATGACTTATCCTACAAAATTTCCCATAGCAATGCACATTATAGAACTTCAAAAGAAGAGGAAAGGGCAAAGACCATTTAGAATAATAAGTTATCAGCAAATGCTAGAAATAGGATATTTCTCTAAACTAAAATATAATTTACAATAGAGCTTGAAAGATCATTGCAGAATGGGAGTTGTGATGATAGATATTTTCACAGAATCAACTTGAACCATACTGAGAAAATAGAAATAAAACATAATTAAAACAATTTTAAATAGTGTTAAATCTTTTGGGGAAGTGCTTCTGGAGTAGATGTTATTTAGAAACTTTAAAAAATGTCTAGCAAGATAGATTAACTAAGGAGGTCTACAAATAAAAGCCAAGAAAGCCTCTGGAACTTATGAGAGTTTCATTATCATTCATCTTTCAGAATACAATTATTTTACCAGCACTATTCCAACTCCCAGGGTTGCAGATTTCAACCTTTCACAGTTTATTGTATAAGTTATTTCCTTCCAGTCAAAAATCTCTAAATCTATTAGTAGCAATGTAGTGAAACTCAGAGATAGTTAAGTCAATAATGATATCCCTGATAAAGATAATAACACCAAGCAACAAGTTTTTGCCAGCATATCAGCAAATGAGATCTAATAAGAGTGGAGATATTGTTTTATGAGGCAAGTTTCAGGAACAAATCCGCTAAGTCAGATATTCTGTAAACAAGTTTGCTAAGGATAACAGCACCAAAGCAAAGCTAATCAATACATTAAATATCACAAAAAAAGTTGTGGGAATATAGGCTACTACAAAAAGACTGATACATATTTGTTAATTTGTTTGTCTGATTGATTTTGTTTACACAGTCATGGTAACTTGGTTAGAGGAAATGATGGTTTCAGAATTTATGAGAAGTCAAAACCTGGAGGAACCGTTCTCGGATTTTCTTGGTTCTTATACCATAGATCATTGGGTTCATCATGGGTGGAACAAGGACATATACATTAGCCACCAAGATGTGAATATGAGGAGCCACGTTGTGTCCAAACCTGTGAGTAAGGAAGGAGAAAAAGGCAGGAGTATAGGCCACTAAGATCACACACACGTGGGATCCACAGGTGCTCAGCGTCTTGAGCCGAGCAGCCTTGGAGGGAAGGCGGAAGACGGTATAAAGAATGACAACATAGGAACATATGATTAGCATAAAATCTAAACCCCCAGTGAGGAAGGCAGCTGTTAGGCTGTATATTCTGGAGATCCTGGTCTTTGCACAAGCGAGCTTGATCAGAGCCATAAATTCACAGTAAGTGTGAGGGATGACATTAGTTTTGCAGTAGGGAAGCCAGCGGAGCATGAATGGCTGAGGACTGAAAAGCAAAGCCCCGCGGAAAGCAATGGCCAGCCCCAAGTTCTTGATGACTCTGTGTGTCAAGACATGAGAATGTCTGAGAGGATTGCAGATGGCCACATAGCGGTCAAAGGCCATGGCCAGAATGAACCCAGAAGCCATGCTGCAGAGCGAGTGAATGAGAA
>CAUYTI010123957.1:0-16997 GCA_963575145.1 Galago senegalensis
TGTGGCGGGCGCCTGTGATCCCAGCTACTTGGGAGGCAGAGGCAGGAGACTCACTTGAGCCCAGGAGTTGGAGGTTGCTGTGAGCTGTAATGCCACGGCACTCTACCCAGGGGGACAGCTTGAGGCTCTGTCTCAAAAAAAGAAAGAAAAAAGAAAAGCTTCTGTACAGCCAAGGTAACAGCAGCCAAAGCAAATAGACAACCTACCCAAGGGGAAAGGATATTTGCATATTTTGAATCAGATAAAAGTTTAATAACTAGAATCTATATAAAACTTCAATTATTCCACAAGAAAAAACCAACAATCCCATATATCAATGGGGAAAAGAGATGAACAGAGCCTTCTCTAAAGAAGATAGATGAATGGCTGTCAAATACAAGAAAAAATGCTCATCATCCCTAATTATTAGAGAAATGCAAATTAAAACCACCCTGAGATATCATCTAACCCAGCGAGAATGGCCTATATCACAAAATCTCAAAACTGCAGATGCTGGCGTGGATGTAGAGAGAAAGGAACACTTTTACACTGCTGGTGGGACTGCAAACTAATACAACCTCTTTGGAAGGAAGTATGGAGAAACCTCAAAGAACTCAATCTATACCTGCTGTTTGATCCTGCAATCCCATTATTTGACATGTATCCAGAAGGAAAAAACACTGTTTATGATAAAGATACTTGTATTAGGCTGTTTATTGCAGCTCAATTTACAATCGCTAAAATGTGGAAACAGCTTAAATGCCCTTCAACCCAGGAATAGATTGGCAAGCTTGGGTATATGTATACCATCAAATATTATTCAGTTATTGTAAAAATGGAGATTTTGTAGCATTTGTATTACCTGGATGGAGGTGGAACACATTATCCTCAGTGAAGCATCACAGGAATGGAGAAGTAGGAATCCTATGTATTCGACTTTGATATGAGGAAAATTAATGACAATTAACGACATGGTGGGGGCATGGGGGATGGGGAGAGCAGACAGAGAAGGAGGGAGGGGTGAGGATAAGGACAAGAAAAAAAATAGTGACTAATTCTCACATAAATTGGATTTGATTTTAACTAAAGTACATTACTTAAACATTAATTTTTACTTCAACTTGTTAATATGTTGTTTAGGATACAGGATACTGCATCCTCATTTAAAATTGAATTATGTTTGTACTTTCCTCTTTATAATAATAAATTTTTTCCAATTTTAATATCAGGTATATCCAGATTAAGCAGAATTATTTGGAAGTAATTCTTCTCTTTCTATTGTCTATAAGATTTGGTATGATCTGTTTTTTGAAATTATCTTTTATTTTTATATATAAATATTAGTTGTCTATTTTTGAGACTTTGTGAAAAAATAATAAGAAAAAGTTAATTAATGACTCTATCTGAACCTCAGAGTAAAAGCATTCTATAATAGACATACTCTTTTTTGAAAATGAAAATGTTAATTTCTTTGCATTACTATTACTGCTTAATACTTCATTACAGAAATCATCTGATTTCTTTTATGAATGTATTTATCTTCATTCATTCTTTACAAGGTTTTTGTTTCTAGTACTTATTTTAAACATTGTTATTGTTGTTAAATTTTAAGCCTTTTTGATTTTGTGAAGGCAAAAAGTGGAAACCTAGTAAACACATCTATATGTAAAAATAAAATAAATCAATCAATAAATTGAAAAAAAAGCTAGACACAAAGGATACATATTATAGAACTCCATTGATTATATATATAAAGTTCAAAAATAGGCAACACTATGAAGTTTAAGAGTCTAAAAAATGATAAAATTATAAATAAAATTAAGGAAGTAATGACCATAAATGTTGAGATAATGGTTATCTTTAAGAAGGTATAAATACTTGGAAGGAAGTATGGGATTGGGGTAGAGAGACTCTCCTAATCTTTTCAGTTGTGCTGTATGCTAGTTATATGAGAGTTCACATTCTGAAAATTAACAAGCTTTGTGTTTTCTTTTATTTGTTTTTCTATATGTCTATCTTGTAAAAAAAAAAAACAGATTTAGAAAAAGAAAGAGGGAAGGAGGCAAGATGGCTGACTAGTGGCAGCTTTCATCAGAATCTCCCATCCAGAAGGAGGGATATTGAAGTGAAGCAAACTTGGAGTAGTTGAAATTGACAGGCAACTGTAAAAAGAAATCAAGGCACTCAGCAACCCCACTGAAACAAACTATGTGGATGAATACAAAAAGAGGTAGGAAGAGAACAGAAGAAATAGTTATGGAGCAGACCAGACTAGAGAAGCTTGGTGTCAAATAGAGGGGTAAGGGGGAATCACCTGCCTATTCAGAAGACTCTCCTCAAGCAGAAAAACACAGGATCTCTGACATGAAGGACAAGTTAGTCCCAGTTTTCCTTCACTTAGGAATATCCTTCTCCACACCAACATCCTGCCTGGCAGAATAGTGAGCAAATTTGGGCAACTTGCAGGATACTTATCCAGCCACAAGAGGAAAGGGATAGGCCATGCCACCCAATGTGTTTGGCAGTATGGACCTCTGCATTGTGTGGCCTGGTGAAGTGAATGTGCCCTGAGTCCTTCTGTGTGAGTAAATGGTGGCTAAAGTCTACTAACTTTGATGCAGTGGGGTCACACATGAGTGTCCCTTCTGCTAGGAGAGGGTATTTCCCTACCCTCTGGAGTTGCTCTGTCCAGCAGACCCCGCCTGGAGGTTTGCCCCCCAGCTTCCTTCTTCTCAACTTAAAGAGGGCAACCCACTCTAGAAAACCCTGGTAAACAGACACCAAGCCAAAGATTCCACTTCCCCCAATAGCAGAAGAAAACTGTGACATTTTGAATATATTGTGGCCTAGACTTCAACAAAAAACCATATTTTTTTTTTAATCTGTTGATCCAGGGGCTGGATCTTTGGCTAGAACACTTTGGCTCACTATCCTCAATCTGCCTTCAGTCTAGAAGTATCACCTGGAGGTCCCATCCCAAGCCCCACTATACCCAATGTGGAGAAAGGAAGGCTGGTTCTCAGGAATCCTTGCACACTGAAGCCCCCTAAGGGAGCTTTGGGAGGCTATGCGCAGGAAGGCTCACAAATATAAGCAAGACTTCATTTGAAAAGCTGGTGGGGAACAGGTAGTGAGCTCCACAATCTGAGGCCTCTGGATCTGATTTCAGACCACTAGTTTTAGTTTTCAAACAGTACTCTTTGGTGCTGCCTAAGGGACTCCAACTGGATTATTACTCAAAAAGAACTTAGAGGAAAACTAATATTACAACTGAAAGTTATAATAAATGTATAAATAAACTGAAAATACACATGGGGAAGAATCAACAGAAGAAACCTGTAAACATAAAGAATCAGAACAGATCAAATCCCCCAAGGGATTACAAGGGAGATACTGTTGAAAATAACAGTCACACAGAAATTGTTGAAATGACAAAAATAGAATTCAGAATATGGATGGAAAATGAGATGAATAGCACTGAGGAGAAAATAGAACAAATACTAAAGGAGGTCCAGAAACTGTTTCAAGGAATAAGTGAAATTAAAGGCAAAGTCACCAAGGATCTTTACATAATTAGGAAGGGTATAACAGAACTTAAGGAACTAAGAGGCATTCAAAGAGTTTCAAAACAAAAAAGAGAGTTTCAGCAATATAGGAAAACACGGAAAGGAAATAATTTCACAATAGAAGATAAGACTTTTGAACTAACCCAATCACTCAAAGAGGCAAAATAAAAAAGAGAGAGAGAGAGAGAATGAAACCAAAGCTTTCTCTGAGAGAGACATGGAACTATACCAAATGCATGAATATTTAAATCATAGGGATGTGTTAAGGAGAAGAAGAGATTTCTAAAAGTATGAAAACTCTACTTCAAGACATCATGGTATAGAATTTTCTAAGCACTAAGACAGAAGCAGAAATTCAGATACTAGATAGTTTCAGAACCCAAGCATGACTCAACTCAAAGTGTCTCCCAGACACATTGTAATTAACTGGGCCAAAGTCAAATGAAAGGAGAAAATTCTGCAAGCAGCCAGGCACAAGCTACTTCTTACTTACAAGGGGGGAAATATCAGGGTAATAGTAGAATTTCACAGTTGAAAGTCTGAAGCCAGAAGAGGGTGGTCATCTATTTTCAACCTTCTTAAACAAAATAATTTTCAGCCCAGGATTCATTTTTTGCTAAACTAAGTTTCATATTCAGTGGAGAAATCAAATCCTTTACTGGCATGCAAACATTGAGGAATTCCCCCACAACAATACCAGCTCTGGAGGAAGTACATAGACTTGTTCTTGCAATGACCATCAGCAAAGTAGACACTCAGAAACTAAAGGATAAAAACTAGCTTCACAATGGCTCAAGGGACAAAACTAAGCAATGGGTCTTCACATAATAAGACAAGAATAACTCCACCATGCTTATCAATTCCCTCGATGATTATGAATAGCTTAAATTCTCCAACTAAAGAAGCATAGGCTGGCTAAGTGGATAAAAAAGCAGAAACCAATTGCATATTGTCTCCAGGAAAAACATTTAACCTCTAAAGACAATAGTCAGGGTGAATAGTTGGAAAACAATATTTCAGGCAAATGGAAAATAGAAGAAAGCAAGGGTAGCAATCAAATATGCAGATACAATTGAATTTAAACCAATAAAAATAAAGAAAGACAAAGACATATACTATGTACTGGTGAAGGAAAATTCAACAAAAAGGCTCGGTGCCTATAGCTCAACCGGCTAAGGCACCAGCCATGTACACCTAAGGTGGCAGGTTTGAATCCCCAGCCCGGACCCACCAAACAACAATGACGGCTGCAACCAAAAAAAAAAAATAGCTGGGCAGTGTGGCGAGCGCCTGTGGTCCCAGCTACTGGGGAGGCGAAGGCAGGAGACTCGCTTGAGCCCAGGAGTTGGAGGTTGCTGTGAGCTGTAATGCCACGGCACTCCACCCCAGGGGACAGCTTGAGGCTCTGTCTCAAAAAAAAAAAAAAAAAAAAAAGAAAGAAAAGAAAATTCAATAGAAAGACATTTCAATCCTAAATATGTATGCACTCACCTAAAATGTTCCTAAATATATAAAACAAACCCTAACCAATCTGAAAAAATATGGTATCTGCAACACCAAAATAACTAGGGACTTCAAACCTCACAGAACTGAACAGATCCTCCAAGAAAAAACTAAGCAAAGACAAAATGGACATAAACAAACTTTAGAACAGATGGGCTTATCAGACATATACAGAACATTCCATCCCAATAAAACTGAGTACATGTTATACTTGTCAGCCCATGGATCATCCTCCAGAAATGATCATATCGTGGGGCACAAATCAAATCTCAACACACTATGAAAAATAGAAATTATACTTTATCTCTTTCTGAACCACTAAAGAATAAAAGTAGAATTCAACTCAAACAAAAATCTTCATCTCTACATAAAGTCATGGAAACTAAGTAACCTAATGCTGAATGACATATGGTTCAAGGGGAAGATAAAGAAGAAAATCATTAGATTTCTCAAAAAAAACATATAATGAAGCCACAAGTTGTCAAAACCTGTGGTATACTGCAAAGACATTCCTAAGAGGAAAATTTATTGCATTAAATGCCCACGTCCAAAAAACAGAGCACAATTGAACAACCTAATAAACCATCTCAAGGATCTGAAAAAGGAAGAGTAATCCAATCCCAAACCTAGCATAAGAAAAGAAATAACCAAAATTAGATCAGAATCAAATGAAATTGAAAGCAGGAACAATTCAGAAGTTCAGCAAAACAAAAAGGTGTCTTTTTAAAAAGATTAATAAAGTCAATAAACCCTTATCCATGTTAACTAGAAACCGAAAAGATCTTTCATAACCTCAATCAGAAATCAGAAAGGTGAAATGACAAGTAACACTGAGATACATAAAATTATCACCTATTACTAAAAAAAAAAAATTTGACAATGTGGAAGAAATTAACAAATACCTGGAATCACAACCACTTCCCTAAACTCAACCAGAAAGAGATCAAAATTTTGAACAACCAATATCAAGCATCACTTAAGAAAACAGGCATAATTGAGACATTCCTTAAACTAATAAAGGGCATCTACAATGAATCCACAGCCACTATCATACTGAATGGAGTAAAAGCATTTCCACCTAGAATTGGAACCAGACAAGAATGTCCACTACCACCACTGTTATTCAACATAGTGCTGAAAGTTCCAGCCAATGCAATCAAGCAAGAGGACATCAAGGACATTCAAATGGAGACAGAGAAGGTTAAACTCTTGCTATTTGATGATCATATGATCTTATACTTAGATAAATCCAGGGACTCAACCACATGCCTTCTCAGAGTGATTAAGTAACACAATAATATCTCAGGATGCAAAATTAATATCCACAAATCAGTAGCCTTCATATCCTCCAATAATATTCAAGCTGAGAATCAAATCAAAAGCACAATACCCTTCACAGAAGCTTCAAAGAAAATAAAATGCTTGTGAATAAACCTAACAAATGATATGTAAAATCTCTACAGAGAGAACTACAAAATACTGAGAAAGAAATAGCAGAAGACATTAACAAATGGAAAACCTTGGTGGTGCCTGTGGCTCAAAGGAGTAGGTGCTGGCCCCATATACCAGAGGTGGTGGGTTCAAACCTAGCCCTGGCCAATAAATAAATAAATAAATAAATAAATAAATAAATAAATAAATAAATAACAAATGGAAGACCGTATCATACTCGTGGATGGAAAGATTCAACATTGTAAAAATGCCCATACTATCCAAAGAAATCTACAGATTTAATTCAATCCCCATCAAAACACCAAAGTCATATTTTGAAAAACTTGAAAAAGTAATACTTCGTTTCATATAGAATGAGGAAAAATTCATTTTTTTAATTTTTCAAAATTCAATACTAAGAAATAAAAACAAATCTGGAGGCATCATGTTACTAGAGTTTAAGTAATACTATAAGTCTACAGTGATCCAAAAAACATGGTAGTGGCACAAAAATAGAGATATAGATATATGGAATAGAACAGAGAACCTAGAGATGAACCCAACCACATAGTGACATTTGGTCCTCAATAAACCAAATGGAAGCCTACAATGGGGAAATGAATCCCTATTTAATAAATGGTGCTGGAAGAGCTGGTTGTCTACATGTAGAAGACTGAAACTGGACCCATACATCTCACCACTTACAAAGATTGATTCTCCCTGGATGAAAAGTTTAAATTTAAGACATGGAATGATAAATTCTGGAAGAAAGTATGGCGAAAACTATTAACAATATTGGCCTTGGAAAAGATTTTATGAAGAAGACCCTGTTGGCAATTGCAGCAACACAAAAAACAAATGAATGGGACATGATCAAACTAAAAACTTTCTGCACAGCTAAGGGTGCAACAACTAAAGCAAACAAACAGCATTCAGAATGGGAGAAGATATTTGCATGCTATGAATCTGACAAAAGGCTAATAACTAGTATCTATAGAGAACTCAAAACTAATCAACAAGAAGAGAGCAAACAATTCCATTTGTAAGTGGGTGAGGGATGAGAAAAGAATCTTCTCTGATGAAGACAGACAAATGGCCAACAAACATATGAAAACAAATGCTCATTTTCCCTAATCATCAGAAAATGTAAATTACAACCACCCTGAGGTATCATATCACCTGACCCCAGGGAGAATGGCCCACATCACAAAGTCCCAAAGCTGTAGATGCTATCATGGGTGTTGAGACAAGGGAACACTTTTACATTGTTGCTGAGATTATAAACTAATACAATGTTTTGAGGAAAAGTATGGAGAACCCTAAAGTAGCTAAAAGTATAACTTCCATTTAATCCTGCAATACTATTATTAGGCATCTACCCAGAAGAAAAAAAAATGATTTTACCATGAAGAAATTTGCACTAAAATATTTATTACAGCTCAAAGCACAGTCACCAAGAACATGGAACCAACCCAAGTGCCCATCAACACATGAATCAAATAATAAATATTATATATACCACATATATTACATATAATTAATGTGTATACCACAGTTTATTAAAACTTTAAAAATTGAGCCTTAAAAAAAAGATGGAGACTTTTCACTTTTTGTATTAACCTAGATGGAGCTGAAACACATTCTCCTTAGTAAAGTATCACAAGAATGGAAAAGAAAGTATCCAATGTAGTCAGTACTAAAACAAAACCAACAATAAACAACTGCACTACCACATGAAAAAAAAAAACACAATTAAACTCAAGTGGGTGATGGAGGAGGACTGAAAAGAGACAGGGGAGGAGGGAGGGCAATTGGTAAGCTCTCATCTAATGGGTACAATGTAACAATATACAGCACATCCTCTGGTGAAGGGTGCAACTCTAACTTTAACGTTACCTTACAAATGCAACTAACATACCCTAATCATTTGTACCCTCGTATTAATCTGAAATAAATTTTACAAAAAGATAAAGAAATAAAGAAAATACAAGATGGTGTCTAAAAAAGTACCAAAAAGTAATGAACAGAGAGAACGAGAGACAAAGAAGTCTTCTTAAACAATATTTTTATCTCAGTTCTACTTTTACTTAAAAAAAAACCAAAAAACTTATCTGTACAACAATCACTGCAATATATATTTTAAAAAGAAAAAAATAATAATCCCACTAGAAAGAAAGAAACCTTGCAATGCTGAGTTCAATATTATACTGGTGCCCTGAGAATCCCTTCCAAGATTCTTTTCCTAACAAACATCACAGGAACCTGTTTATAATATAACTTGACTCTTCAGACTGAAACCCCACTGCCCTGGTAGAATAAGACATAAGTGTGCTTTTCCCATTTTTCTGAATAAATGGTTTTAGACCTTAATCTTTTTACTTGGGACACTGCCAAGTAAAATAAACTAAATGAGACCTTTTCTCTTATGTATTCCCAACACCATTAGTCTCACAGAAACGTTTGAAAGTTTCCAGGAGATAGTCCTATCAACTTGTCATTTGTTAAATAAATAGACTTGACCTACAACTTTCTCTAATAAGTTTTATTTGTCTGATCTCAGCATAAAGTAAAATGTCCCAATTCTTTCTTCATTTTTCACTGTAAAGTTTAAACGCAAATAACTATCCATCTAAGTTTTGGACCACATACTACCAAAGCACTTAAAGCCCAGAAGCATGTCACTTGAGGTAATGGCTTCCACTGATCCATAAGAAAATACTACATGCATTGTTGACTACTTATAATAATGAAGGCAAAAGGAAAATATATATATATATATCTCAAAGGAAAATTCACTTTGCCTTAAAATGTATGGAATCAGCATATTGAGGAGTTTAGAAACACATTTAACTAGTAAGTCTTCAAACCCTACTAGAGAAAAGTCTACCATTAAAAGTTAAATTTGTACTCTCAAGGGCCCAGTCAAGAAATGCTTGTGCTACAAAGGATAACAGTGGGATAACTGGAAATATTTAGATAAGGATTATAGGTTAAATAATACTATAATAGTATTTATTTTTTATTTTACTCATTGTACTCTAGTTATGTAAGAGATCGTATTGCCTTGATTTTAGGAAACACACACTAAAGTTGTAGGTATAAATTGGCGTCATGTTTGAAACTTCTTCCTAAATAGTTCAGGGGAACAAAAGTCCATTCAAAGCTGTATCTGAAGGGAAAGAGAGTGTAAGAGAGAGAACAAATGTAGTAAAATGCTAATAGTTGCAAAATCTGGGTCAATAGTATATAGGAATTTTTTTCCTATTTTTTCAAATTTTCTATAAGTCTGAACTTATTTTAAAATAAAAAGTAAAAATAAATGAGCTTAAGGACCAAAGTCTAAAGTAAGAACCATTATTGGACTCTGATAAAGAAAAGTATACAAGGCTCAGACAATAACAAACTATTTGACTGTGAACAAACCATTTGATTCCCTGAGCCTCAGTCACAGTATCTTTAATAAAAATTCTGATGACCAGGGGTGGAGTAAGATGACAGACTAGAAACATCTCCTTACCAGCCACTCACAGTGAGACAAGGGAAAACAAATCTCCAGCCACCTCTGGTTGGGGGAACCTACCCAGGGACATCACTGAATGCCCAGTGAAGCAGTAGTGAACAATAGGAGCCAGCAATGAAGTCTGGAACTAAGGAAAACCAGTGCAGAAGTCAAGTGCTTCAAAATGGGCATGGGCCAGCCAGCCAAACTGCCCACAGAGGACTGGGAAAGAAAAAGGCTACCCTACAGTTTTTTTTATTTAAGGCTTAACTGCTCACTAGAGCAGTCTTGGAAGGCTTAAATGAGTGAACGGCTCAAACAGTATCAAGTGGCTAGGGTTGAGTACTGTATGAGGTTAATCTCTCATCAGCTTGACTACCAGCTGGGCACCATCAAAACACCTAAGAATATAGATATAAACAGCCCATTTCTCAAATTAATTGAATCCATCTATGGCAAGGCTCCAGCTAGTATCATACAGAATTGAATGAAACTGAAAGCTTTTCCCCCTAGAACTGATTCAGACAAGGATGTCCTCTATCAGCACTATTGTTCAATGTAGTGCTGGAGGTCCTAGCCAATGCAATCAGGCAAAAGAAGGATATAAGCAAGGAGGTCAAACACTCACCCTTTGCTGACAATATAATCTTATATTTAGAGAACTCCAGGGACTCAACCACATGACTCCTGGAAGTGATCAAGAAATATAGAAACATATCAGGGTATAAAATCAATGTCCACAAATCAGTAGCCTTTGTATATGCCAATGAGGCACTAAGACAAATTGAGAAGCTAATCAGAGACACAATTCCCTTCACAGTAGCTTCAAAGAAAATGAAATTCTTAGGAATATACCTAACAAAGAAGTGAAGGACCTCTACAAAGAAAATTATGGACCCATAAGAAAAGAAGTAGCAGAATACATTAACAAATAGAAAAGATGAAGCCAATCTTTTATCGCCATCTGATCTTTGATAAACCAAAAAAAGGATACACCAGGGAAAAGAATCCCTATTCAATAAATGGTGGTGGGAGAACTGGATATCCACATGTAAAGAATGAAACTGGAGCCACACCTTTTAAAACTTGCAAAAATTGACTCAAGATAGATTTAAAATTGTAATTTAAGACAAGCAAGTATAAAAATCCTAGAAGAAAGTGTGGGGAAAACTCTTGAATATTTCAGCCTTGGGAAAGATTTTATGACAAAGACTTCAGCAGCAATTACAAGAACAAAAATGAACAAACAAGATGTAATTAAACTGAAAAGCTTCTGCACAGCTAAGGACACAACGACATTCAAAGCTAATAGACAGCCTTGGAGGCTGGTGCAGATGTGTACAAGATCTCCTTTAACACATTATCAGGGTATAGGTGTGCAACAGATCCCTTCTAACACCTTATTGGGGTGCAGGTGTGCACAAGATCACCTCTAAAACCTTTTCAGGGTGCAGGTGTGCAGAAGATCTCCTCAAACACCTTATCAGGGCACAGGTGCTCACAAGATCTCCTCTGATACCTTATCAGGGTGCAGGGGTGCAGGTGTGCAAAAAGACCTCTTCTAACACCATATCAGGGTGTAATTGCACCCCTAAAACACCTTATCTGAGTGCAGGTGTGCACAAGTTCTCCTCTGACACCATAACAGGGTGCAGTTGCACCCCTAAAACACCTTACTAGGGTGCAGATGTGCACAGATCTCCTTTAACATCTTATTGGGGTGCAGATGTTCACAAGATCTCCTCTAATACCTTATCAGGGGGAAGGGCTCAAAGGTCTCCTTTAACACCTTATCGGGGTACAGGTGAGCACAGATCTCCTCTAACACATTTTGATGGTGCAGGTGTACACAAGATATCCTCTAACACATATCAGGTGAAGTTGCACCCCCAAATCCCATTATTGGGGTGCAGGTGTGCACAAGATCTTCTTGAACACCATATCAGGGTGTGGTGTGCAACAGATCTCCTCTAAGACCTTATCAGTGTGCAGGTGTGCACAGAATCTCCTCTAACACCTTATCAAGGTGTAAGTATGTAACAGAACTCCTCTAACAACTTATCAGGGTGCATGTGTGCTCAGATCTCCTTTATCACCTTATCAGGGTGCAGGTGCTCACAAAATCTGCACTAACAACTTATCATGGTTTAGGTTCTCACAAGATCTCCTCTAACACCTTATCGAGAGATAAGTGCACAAGAGATCTACTCTAACACCATATCAGGGTGCAGTTGCATCCCTAAAACACCTTACCTGGGTGCAGGTGCTCACAAGATCTCCTCTAACACCTTACTGGGGTGCAGGTGTGCAACACATATAGTCTAACACTTTATCAAGATGCAGGAGTGCACAAGATCTCCACTAACACCATATCAGGGCACAGTTGCACCCCTAAAACACCTTATTGGGGTGTAGGTGTGCACAGGATCTCCTCTAATACTTTATTGATGTGCAGGCGCTCACAAGATCTCCTCTAAAACCTTATCAGGGTGCAGGTGTGCACAAGATCTCCTCTAACAACTTATCAGGGTATAGATACTCACAAGATCTCCTCTAACACCTTGTCAGTGTGCAGGTGTACAAAAGATCTCCTCTAACACCACATGAGGGTGCTTTTGCACCCTTAAAACACCTCGTGGGTGTGCAGGTATGCACAAGATCTCCTCTAACAACACCTTCTGGGGGTACAGGTGTGCACAACGCCTCCTCTAACACCTCATCAGGGTGCAGGTGTGCACAAGATCTCTTCTAACACCTTATCGGGGTGCAGGTGCTCACAAGATCTCCTCAAACATCATATCAGGGTGCAGTTGCATCCCTAAAACACCTTATCATGGTGCAGGTGTGCACAAGATCACCTATAATACCTTATCAGGCTTCAGGTGCTCACAAGATCTCCTCTAACATCTTACCGGTTTACTGGTGCCCACAAGATCTCCTCTAACACCTTATCGGTTCACTGGTGCTCACAAGATCTCCTCTAACACCTTATCGGTTCACTGGTGCCCACAAGATCTCCTCTAACACCTTATCGGTTCACTGGTGCTCACAAGATCTCCTCTAACACCTTATCGGTTCACTGGTGCTCACAAGATCTCCTCTAACACCTTATTGGTTTACTGGTGCTCACAAGATCTCCTCTAATACCTTATCGGGTGCAAGTGTGCACAAGATCTTCTCTAACACTTTATCATGGTACAAGTGCTCCAAAGATCTCCTCTAACACCTTATCAGGGTGCCCGGGCTCACAAGGTGTCCTCTAACACCTTATCAGGTTGCAGGTGTGCAACAGATCTCATCTAACATTTTCAGGGTGCAGGTTTGCATAAGATCTCCATAACACTTTATCAGGGTGCAGGTGTGCAACAGATCTTCTCTCATACCTTATTGGGGGGGGTAATGTGCATAAGATCTAATCTAACACCATATAAGGGTGCAGTTGCACACTTAAAACACATTATTAGGGTGTAGGTCCTCACAGTGTCTCCTCTAACACCTTATCTGGGTGCAGGTGCTCACAAGATCTCCTCTAACACCTTATCAGGGTGCAGGTGTCCAACAGATCTCCTCTAACAACTTTTCAGGGAGCTGCGTACAAACAATCTCCTCTAACACCTTATCGAGTGCAGGTGTGCAAAAGATCTCCTCTAACATCTTATCAGGGTGCAGGTGGTCACAAGATCTCCTCTGACATCTTATAGGTGTGCAAGTGTTCGTAAGATGTCCTCTAACACCTTATCGGGGTGGAGGGGCTCACTAGGTCTCCTCTAACACCTTATTGAGGTGTAGGTGGTCACAATCTCCTCTAACACATTATTGGTGTACAAGTGTGCGAAAGATCTCCTCTAACACCATATGAGCCTAAAACACCTTATGGGTGTGCAGTTGCATAACAAATCTCCTCTAACACCTTATCAGGGCTCAGGTGTGTACAAGAGCTCTTCTAACACTTTATTGTGGTGCGGTTGTGCAACAGATCTCTTCTAACACCTTATTGGGGTACAAGTGTACACAAGATCTCTAACACCACATCAGTATGCAGTTGTACCCCTAAAAGAACTTATCAGGGTGCAAGTATGCAATAGATCTCCTCTAATACCTTTCCGGGTTGCAGGTGTACACAAGATCTCCTATAACAACTTTTTGGGGTGCAAGTATGCACAAGATCTTCTCTAACATCTGTTCTGGTTGCAGGTGTGCACAAGATCTCCTCTAACACCATTTTGGGGTGCATGTGTACACAAGATCTCCTCTAGCGCTGAAAAGCAGAAGGTTATTGCAGACAAATAAGAGAACCTTGAACCATAACATTTTGCAAAAGGAATGGGACTCAAACACTGTCAGTTAAAACATTGTATTTTTTGCTGAAAATATGACATTAATTTAAAAAATTTTTTTTTTAATTTCAGGTTAATTTGAGGGTAGAAACAACCTGGTCATAATATCTGAATTTCTTAGGTAGAGTCCCTCTTGTAGTCATGTCCCGTGCCAAAAAGGTATCTCATACACACCTACATTGTGCCCATTAAGTGGGAGCACCCCCAAATCTCCATTCTTCTCTTCTCCTCCATCTCTCGTTCCTCCTCCTCCCAACTTAAATTGAAATGAGTTTTTCTCTTATGTGGGTGTGAATTATAATTAGATCATCTACTGTACTCATATTAATATTGAGTACACTGGATATTTGCTTTTCCATTCTTGTGATACTAAGAAGAATGTGTTTTGATTCCATCCAGGTTAAAAAAAAAAAAAAAAACATGTTAAGTCATCATTTTTATGGCTAGATAGTATTCCATGTTATATACATCCACAATTTGTTAAGCCATTCCTGATTTGATGTGCACTTAACTTATTTCCACGTCTTGGTGATTTTAAACTGAGCTTCAATAAACAATATAGAGCAAATGACTTCATGATAAAATGATTTTTTTTCTTCTGGGTAGATGCCTGGCAGTGGGATCGTGGGCTGGTCTAATTTGAGTTCTTCAATGCTTCTCCATACTTCTTTCCAAAGAAGCTGTATTAGTTTGCAGTCCCATCAGCAGTGTAAAAGTGTTCTCTTCTCTCCACAACCATGCCAGTATTTGCATATTTGGGACTTTGTGATGTGGGCTAATCTTACTGGGATTTGGTGACATCTCAGGGTGGTTCTGATTTGCTTTTCTCTGATGATTAGGGATGATGAGCATTTTTTGATATGATTATTAACCATTCATCTGTCTTCCTCCACAAAGGTTCTGTTCATGTCTCTTGCCCAGTGATAGATGGGATTGTTTGCTCTGTTTTAGTTGATTAATTTGAGTTCTCCATAGATCCTAGTTATCAAACCTTCATAAGATTCAAAACATGCAAATATCTTTTCCCATTTTTTAGATCACAGGCAGTACAAAAACAGGAAAAGGGCCAGCTTTAGCATACATGTTGACTGCTATTCTAGCTTGACACACTTTGAAAGGGGACACATCAGTCTCCAAATGACATAATTGGAAAGGGACTTGAGCAGTCATCTGATATAACTCAATTGCACCGACGAGGCACTAATGTGCCAAGTTATTTGCCTAAGGCCTTGCTGCTCAATGGATCCTGATCCAAGGTTAAATCTCCAGTCTTCTGATTCCTCAGCCAGTGCTCTTAGGAAGACAGAAGAATATATTTTAGCTATACCCTGGGGCAGCCCAAAGTATGCTATTATCTTATGCATTTGTGGCAACAAGCAACCAATAATCAACTTTAAATCAAGCTAAGAAGCAGGACACACACAAATCTCTCAGTGGCAACAAAAGTTACACAATTCATTACTTTCCATTTGAATTGATTCAAATCAATTTAACATTTTTGAGAGACTGTATAACATTGTATAACAATAAAAAGAACTAAATAGATCCTGCCTTTAGAAGAAATCCTTGTGCTGGTGGGCCAGCAAACTAATACAATATTTTTGGAAGGCAGTATGGATTACTCACTCTCAAAGAACTCAAACTAGACCTCCCATATGATCCTGCAATCCCATTACTGGGCATCTACCCAGAAGACAAAAATCCTTTTACCATAAGGACGCTTGCACTAGACTCTGTATCACAGCTAAATTTACAATCACAAAAATGTAGAAACAGCCTATTTAAATGTCCACCAATCCCAGAATGGATTAACAAGCTGTGGTATATGTATGCTGTGGAATACCATTCAGCCATAAAAAAGATGGAGACTTTACATCTTTTGTACTAACGTGGATGGAAATAGAATACACTCTTTTTTTTTTTTTTGCAGTTTTTGACCAGGGCCAGGTTTGAACCTGCCACCTCCTGTATATGGGGCCGGCGCCCTATTCCTTAAGCCACAGGTGCCACCCTGGAATACATTCTTCTTAGTAAAGCATCACAAGAATGGAGAAGCAAGAATCTCATATATTTAATTGTGATCTGAGGAAAATTAATGATCTAGTCCACGGTGGGAGGTGGGGGAAGAGGAGAGTAGAGAGAGGGAAGGAAAGAGGGTGGTGGGGTCATAGTGTGTGACACACCTTTTGGGGGTGGGGCACAATTATAAGAGGGACTTTACCTAACAAATGCAATCAAGGTAACCTGGTTCTTTGTACCCTCAATGAATCCCCAACAATAAGAAAAGGAAAAAGAAGAAGAAATCCTTGTGGAGAAACACGAAATTCTGAGCAAAAGATGAGAAATCAAGATGAGAAAGGAATGACTGGGGGTTGCATCTATGCCATGAATTTCCATGAGCAATAGAACTGCAGATAAAGACTCAGCATTGTGGCTCATGCCTATAATCCTAGTACTTTAGGAGGCCAAAGCAGGAGGATTGCTTGAGTCCAAGAGTTTCAGACTAGCCTGAGCAAAAGAGAGACTCCATCTTCACAAAAAAAAAAAAAAAAAAAAAAAAAAATTAGAAAGGTTTTTTGGCATGAAAATTTATACCCAGGTAAAGGAGGAATATTAAATTAGCCCAGGCATTTTAGTTTTAATTAGATATAATTATTCCCCAGCAATTTATCCCAGGCAAAA
>CAUYTI010123960.1:0-13950 GCA_963575145.1 Galago senegalensis
ATACCATGCTCATGGCTGGGAAGAATCAACATTGTTAAAATGTCCATACTACCCAAAGCAGTATATAATTTTAATGCAATCCCCATTAAAGCTCCACTGTCATATTTTAAAGATCTTGAAAAAATAATACTTCATTTTATACAGAATTAGTAAAAACCTTGAATAACCAAGACATTACTTAGGAATGAAAACAAAGCAGGAGGAATCATGGGACCAGACCTCAGATTATACTAAAAATCCATAGTGATCAAAACAGCATGGTACTGGCACAAAAATACAGAGGTTGATGTATGGAACAGAATACAGAACCAAGGGATGAATCCAGCTACTTACCGGTACCTGATATTTGACAAGCCAATTAAAAACTTTGAGTGGGGAAAAGATTCCCTATTTAACAAATGGTGCTGGGCGAACTGGCTGGCAACCTGTAGAAGACTGAAACTGGACCCACTCATTTCACCATTAACTAAGTTAGACTCTCACTCGATTAAAGATTTAAATTTAAGACATGAAACCATAAAAATACTAGAAGAAAGTGTAGGGAAAACACTTGAACAAATTGGCCTGGGCGAACATTTTATGAGGAGGACACCCAGGGCAATTGAAGCAACATCAAAAATACACTATTGGGACCTGATCAAACAAAAGAGCTTCTGCACAGTGAAGAACACAGTAAGTAAAGCAAGCAGACAGCCATCAGAATGGGAGAAGATTTTCACAGGTTGTCTCTGACAAAGGTTTAATAACCAGAATCCATACATAATTTAAACGAACTACCAAGAAGAAAACGAGTGATCCCATCTCAGGGTGGGCAAGGGACTTGAAGAGAAGTTTCTCTAAAGAAGATAAGTGCATAGCCTACAGATATATGAAAAAATGTTCACCATCCTTAATCATCAGAGAAATGCAAATCAAAACTACTTGGAGATATCACCTAACTCCAGTAAGATTAGCCCATATCACTAAATCCCAAAACCAGAGATGCTGGCGTGGATGTGGAGAAAGGGAACACTTCTACACTACTGGTGAGAATGTAAACTAATATGTTCCTTTTGGAAAGACATCTGGAGAACACTTAGAGAACTAAAAATAGATCTGCCATTTGACCCTGCAATTCCTTTATTAGGTATTTTCCCAGATGACCAAAAATCACATTCTAACAAGGATATTTGTATCAGAATGTTTATTGCAGCCCAATTCATAATTACCATGTCATGGATGAAGCCCAAGTGCCCATCGATCCACGAATGGATCAATGAACTGTGGTATATGTACACCATGGAATACTAAGGAGCATAAAGAAAGATGGAGACTTTAAGTCTTTCATGTTCACATGGATGAAGCTGGAAAATGTTCTTCTTAGCAAAGTATCACAAGACTGAAAGAAAAAGTATCCAATGTACACACTCCTATAATGAAATGAATTTATACCTTTTATATGAAAGCTATAACCTAATAACAGCCTAAGAATACGGGGATGGGAAAGGGAGGGAGAAGTGGGAATGGGTGTAGGGAGGGGGGTTGGATTCACCCCTTCTGTGGTTTATCTTACAAGGGTACAAGTCAATCTTTCTAAGACTAGAATATGAACATTTTAACATAATAACTAAGAAAATGACATGTAGGCTTTGTTAACCAGTTTGATGGAAGTGTTTCGGATTGTGTATGAAAACACCACACTGTACCCCAGAAGTGCATTAATGTACATAGTTACCATTCAATTAAAAAGAAAGAATAAATTTTTTAGTTTATTTTATGTGTAAGTACTCAAGTATAAAGAAGCTTTTTCTGTTAACAAAAATAGATACGCTATTTACATTTTATAGAATGGCTTTTATTTTCAAAAACAGACTTTTAATAAAATCTTTTTACGAGAATCCCAAAATAATGAAATTAATTTTAGGTTGATAAATAAACACTTAAAACAACAAAGAGAGAGAGAGAGAGAGAGAGAGAGAGAAGTTTCTGTTAGCATCTCTTGCCCACATAGAAATGGGGTTATTTATTCTTTTCTTATTGATTATTGATTAGTTTGAGTTCTCTGTGGATTCTGGTTATCAGACCTTTGTCAGAAGTGTAAAGTGCCAAAATCTCCCATTCTGAAGGTTGTCTGTTTGCTTTACTTACTGTGCTCCTGGTTGTGCAAAAGCTTTTTAGTTTGATCAGATCCCAGTAATAGATTTTTGGTGTTACTTCAATTCCCCAGGGGGTCCTCCTCATAAAACACTCTCTCAGGCCAATTTCTTCAAGTGTTTTCCCTTCACTCTCTTCTAGTATTTTTATATTTTCATGTCTTAAGATTAAATGTTTTATCCAATGAGAATAAATTTTTGTTAATGGTCAAAGGTGGGGGTCCAGTTTCAGTCTTCTGCAGGTCGCCAGCCAGTTCACACAGCACCATTTGTTAAATAGGGAGTCTTTCCCCCACTGAAAATTTTTGATAGGCTTGTGGAAGATCAAATGATGATAAGTATCTGGGTTCATCTCTTGGTTCTTGATTCTGTTCCATACATATACCACTCTTTTTTATGTGCCAATACCATGCTATTTTGATCACTATAGATTTATAGTATACCCTGAAGTCTGGGATTGTGATACCTCCTGATTTCTTCTTATTTCTGAGTAATGTATTTGCTATTTGAGGTTTTTTCTAATTCAATATAAAATGAAGTATGACTTTTTCAAGTTCGTTGAAGTACAACAATGGTGCTTTAATAGGGATTGCATTAAATCTATAGATAGCTTTGGGTAGTATGGACATTTTAACAATGCTGATCCTTTCCAGCCATGAACATGGTATGTTTTTCCATTTGTTAACATCTTCAGCTATTTCTTTTCTCAGAGACTCATAGTTTTACTTATAGAGATCTTTCATGTCCTTTGTTAGGTAAATTCCCAGATATTTCATCGTCTTTGGCACTACTGTAAAAGGAATAGAGTCCTTTATTGTTTTTTCAGCTTGACTATTGTTGGTGTATTTAAAAGCTACTGACTTGTGAGTATTGATTTTGTATCCTGAGATGCTGCTTTATTCCTTGATCACTTCTAAGAGTTTTGAAGTTGAGTCCCTGGGATTTTCCAAGTATAGTATCAGGTCATCAGTGAAGAGTGAGAGTTTCATCTCCTCTGACCCTATTTGGATCCTTTGATTGCCTTCTCTTGCCTGATTGTGATAGCTAAGACTTCCATTACTATGTTGAATAGCAATGGAGACAGTGGGCATCCTTGCCTCATTCCTGATCTGAGTGGAAATGTTTTAAATTTTATACTATTCTGTATGATATTGGCTGTGGGTTTATTGTAAATGGCCTCTATCAGTTTAAGAAAAGTCCCTTCTATGCCTATTTTCTTAAGAATTCTGATCATGAAAGGATGCTGGATGTTATCAAAGGCTTTTTCTGTGTCAATTGAGAGAATTATATGGTCTTTGTTTTTTGTTTTATTCATGTGGTGTATTATATTTATAGATTTGCGTATGTTCAACCAGCCCTGTAACCCTGGAAATAAAACCAACTTGATCATAGTGTATAATTTTTTTTATGTGTTGTTGAATCCTGTTTGCTAAGATCTTATTGAATATTTTTGCATCAATATTCATTAATGATATTGGTCTAGAATTTTCTTTCTTTATTGAACTCTTTCCTGGTTTGGGTATATATCAGGGTGATATTTGCTTCATAGAATGTGTTGGGAAGTATTCCTTCTTTTTCTATGGTTTGGAAAATGTTGTATAATATAGGTACAAATTCCTCTTGAAATGTTTGATACAATTTGAATGTGAAGCTATCTGGTCCTGGACTTTTCTTTTTAGGGAGATTTTGGGTTGGTGATGCTATTTCAGTGGTTGATATATGTCTATTTAAGATTTCTGATTCTTTCTGGTTGAGTCTAGGAAGGTGGCATGCCTCCAGGTATTGGTCCATTTCCTTCAGATTTCCATATTTCTGGGAACAGAGATTTTTGTAGTAATCACTGAGGATTTTTTGAATTTCTGAAGTGTCTGTTGTTATTTTTCCTTTATCATTTCTGAAAGACGATATTAGAGATTTTACTTTTCTATTTCTGGTTAGGTTGGCCAAAGCTTTATAAATTTTGTTAATTTTTTCAAAAAACCAACTTTTTGTTTCATTAATCTTCTGAATGATCCTTTGGTTTTCAATTTAATTTAGTTCTTCCCTAATTCTGATTATTTCTTTTCTTCTGCTGGGTTTGGGGTTAGAATGTTCTTCCTTTTCCAGTTGCCTGAGTTGATCCATTAAGAGTTGTTGGCTTCCTCTCTTTGTTTTCTTTATGAAGGCTTCCAATGCTATAAATTTCCCTCATATAACTGTCTTTGCAGTATCCCACAGGTGTTGATAATTTGTGTCTTTGTTTTCATTTAGTTCCAAAAATTTGGTGACTTCCTTCTTAATCTCGTCTTTGACCCAGCTATAAGTCAAGCTAAGATTATTTAGCTTCCATGACTTTGAGTATGGAGATTTCCATTGCTGTTGAGTTCACCTTTTATTCCATGGTGGTCTGAGAAGATTCAATTAATAATTTGTATACTTTTAAATTTGCTGAGGTTAGACTTGTGTCCTAGGATATGATCTATTTTGGAGGATGACCTGTGGGCTGGTGGGAAGAATGTATATTTAGTTTTATTTGGGTGAAATATTCTGTAGATGTCTGTAAAGTCCATTTGTTCTAGAGTCAGATTTAAGTCTAATATTTCTTTGTTTAGTTTCTTCTTAGAGGATCTATCCAAAACTGTCAAAGGGGTGTTAAAATCACCAACTATTATAGTGCAGGAAGATATCAAGTTGTTCATATCCATTAGGGTCTGCTTTATGAATTGAGAAGCATTCTGTTAGGGTGCATAAATGGTCATTGTAGAAATCTCTTCATGTTGGATGTATCACTTGACAAATATGTAGTGACCTTTCTTATCTTTCTTTATCTTTGTTGGTTTAAAGCCAATTGTATCTGCTATTAAAATTGGAACCCCTGCTTTTTCCTGGTTTCCATATGCCTGTGTTATTCAAGTCCATCCCTTCACCCTGAGTCTATTTTATCCTTTAAGGTAAGGTGAGATTCTTGTATACAGCAGATATATGCTCTGAGTTTATCCAGTCAGCCAGTCTGTGTCTCTTTAGAGAACAATTTAAACCATTCACATTAATTGAGAGAATTGATAAGCCTGATTGTGTTTTGGGTGTCATGATTTTTGGATGTCTAGACGACACTTTTAATCCTTTCACCACTGTGGAAGTTGAGATTTGTTCAAAAAATTTCTGAGTGAGTTTACATTGGAGGTAGAGCATCACACTAGTCGTTGTGGAGGATGGGTCTGAGAATATACAGGACAGCTGGTTTAGTTATGGCAAAATTCTTCAACATGTTTATGTCATTAAAGCATTTGATTTCTCCATCGCAAATGAAACTCAGTTTAGCTGGATAGAGGATCCTGGGCTGGAAGTTGCTTTGTTTTAAGAGATTGAATGTTGATGACCATCTTCTTCAGCTTGAAACGTTTCGGGTGAGAGATCTGCAGTTATTCTGATATTTCTCCCTTTGTAGGTGATGCTTTTCTTATGTCTGGCTGCTTGCAGAATTTCTCCTTCATCTTTACTTTGGCAAAGTTAATTACAATGTGTCTAGAAGATACCTTATTTGGATTGAGTCTTGCTCGGGTTCTGAAACTGTCTGCTATCTGAAGTTCTTAATCTCTTTCAATGTTTGGGAAATTCTCCTCCAAAATCTCTTGGAGTAGAGCATCTGTACCTTTAGGATCATCCTCTTCTCCTTTGGGAATTCCTATAAGATAAATGTTTTATCTTTTGGAATGATACCACAACTGTCTCAGGGAATGTTCAGTTTTTGTTCTCCATTTGTCTACCTCATTGAGTGTTTGGGAATGTTCAAAAGCTTTGTCTTCAGTTTCAGAGATCCTTTCTTCTCCCTGGTCAACTCTTTTAGTGAGGGATTCCACTGTATTTTGGAGCTCCTCAACTAACTTTTGCATTTCCTTGAGCTCTGCTATCTCTTTTCTCATTATGTCCATATCTTGGATGACTTGAGACAACTTTAGAACTACTCTTTGGAATTCAATTTCCATCTTTTCTTCCATTCTATTTATCTTATTTGCAATCCATATTCTGAATTCAGTTTCTGACATTGCTGCCATTTGTCTATGCATGTCATCTTCAATTGTATCTCCTTTGTCATTTCTGGCTGGGGGGTTGATCTACTCTTGTTATTCATGTTGCCAGAGTTCTTCTGTTGAGTCTACACCCTGTTTATTTTCTACTGTTTGGTTATTAGACCTGGTAGGGTGATTGAATTGGGGTGCCCAGTTAGTAGTGATAGCCCCTTACCAAAGCTCTAAGCTTTGTAATTGTGGTTTATCTCCTACAACCTTAAAAAAGGCCCCTTTCAGAGTTTTGGCTGGAGACTCTGAGGACCTACTTGGTGAGATAGTGCAGGATAGCTCTGTTTTGATATCAGACAACCTCTACCCTATCCTAAGAAACCACCATATTAGCTTTAAATCTCAACCATGAAGAGATACAAACTGTTATGGCACCCAGCCCCCACCCTTCAGTTCTTTTCCACTACAGAACTTCAAAGGTCAACCTCAGATTTTCCCGGAGTAGAGAGCCCAGATACAGGTTCCAACCAAATTGTCTTTGGCAGTGCAAACCCTGTCCAACAGAGAGGGATTTAAGGACAATTGAAAACAAAGAGATTCAAAACCCAATTTGAGCCAGGAATCCACACTCCCACCTGCCAGACTCAGTCCACACTATTGTCTGCTTCTCTGCTCACAGGCTCAGCTGGAGCCAGGGGTAACACCCCTGCCTATTGGTGAGTCCACACACAGCTAGCCTCTGGAGTAGTGTCTGGATTAGTGCCTGCCAAACTGGTTAGAGTCAAGGGACCATGCCTCCTCTTGCCAGTCTCTGTCCACTGCCTGGCAAGCCTCTCTTCGCAGGCTCTTTTTGCATCAGGGTACCAGGCCTGCCCACTGGTCTCAGTTCACACATAGCTAGCCTCTGCTTGCCAGACTAGTTGGAGTCAGGGGACCACACTCCACCTACCCATCTCAGTCCACTTCCTTGCAAGCCTCTGTTCACAGGCTCTGTTAGAGTCAGGGCACCACACTCCTCCTGTAGGTCTCAGTCCTTACTTGGTAAGCCTCTGCTCACCAGCCCCACTGAAGGCAGTAAAGTACACCCTAGCCCTCATGGCTTAGTTCACAACCAGTAAGCCACTGCTTGAGGGTTCTGTTGGAATCAGGATACCACGCCCTTGTTCTCAGGTAGCAGTCCATGCCTATTAAGCCTCTGCTCACAAGTCCAGCAGGGACCAGTCTTGTCTGCCAAACTCAGTCCACATGGGCAAACAACTCTCCTGCTGTGGGTGCTGTCAGAGCCAGGGATTCTGCACCCCGTCCCACAAGAAACAGCCCAAACCACGGGTCACTACCACTGGCCAGGCATAGTCATAACCAGGGGACTGCTCCTCCTCACACTGAGTGTCCCTATCTTCCCACACCCTCTTTATTCCCCATTAGTCACAGATATCATCTTGATGGTTGGCAGTCTACACTATGCCCATGTCTCTCAGGACAAAACCAAACACTCTGTGCTCTGCAGGGGGCAGAGGTTCAGACCAACATGTGAGGGGGAAAGGGTGGACTGGGAGTTTTGACTTGTGGGGGAAAATATCTGTTCAATTTTACACCTGGTGGGGTGGTGTCTAGGTTCATAAGTGGGACCTCCCTGGAGAAAGAGACCTGGAGTTTAGCAGCTCTCTCCAGTGAGGTAAAATGAGACATCTTTGTTCCCTGCTCATTCGCAGATAGTCTGCATGAGGCCTCCTGCTTGGGGGAGAGGTCTCATGCCCTCTAGTCAATAAGCTTCGTACCTGTAATTTTTTTTTTCTTGAATGCTTTTCCTTGGAGTTATAGCTTGCTGAACTTCTTTCTTGGCTCAGCTCCCCATCTTTGGCTTCGTCAAGTCTGATTCCGTCCAGTTTTTCTTCCTTTAGTCAGGAGCCTCTGACAAGGGTTGCTACCAGTTGGCCATCTTCCCAGAATTTCCCCTTTTAATTTCTTTAATGAGCAATTTGCAGTTTTCAGCATAGAAAACATGCACATGTTTTATCAAATCTTTGTTATACCTAAATATTTCACATTTTTGAATGATTGTAAATAGTTTTGTATAGCTAATTGTGGTTTCCACATGCCTATTGCTAGTATAGTCACTTATTAGATCTAAGATTTTTTAAAAAAAATTATTGTACTTGTTTTTCTTTCATATTTCTAGGAATTCCCTACACAATCACAACATCTGCACATAAGGATAGTTTTATTTCTTCTTCAACATGTGCGTGCCATTTATTTTCTTTATTGCCTAACTGTCCTGCCTTGGACTCCTAGTAGTACATAGGTGAAGACAGTGTACACCTTTTCTTTCTTTCTGATTTTAGGGGAATAGTATTTATTCTTTCACAATTAAGTATAATGTTATTAGCTTCAAGGAATTTGTGGATGCCATCTTTGAAGTTGAGGAAGTTATCCTGTATTCCTAAGTTTTAAAACAGATTTTATCATAAATGTGTGTTAAGTTTTGTTAAGTGTATTATCTGCATCAACTAACATGATGATGTGATTTTTACTTCTTTAGCCTGTTAATCTAAATTATATTAATTTTTGAATAATGAACCTGCCTCTGGAATAAATTCCACTTGATCATGGTATGTAATTCCTTCTATTTATTACTAAATTCTATTTGCTAATATTTTGTTATATATTTTAGCAACTATATGCATGAAGGATATGGGTCTGTAGTTTTATAACACTTTCTTTGTCTAGAGTTGGTATTAGGGTAATAAGAACTTCAGAAGATGAATTGGGGAGTGTTTTCTACATACATACTTTCTGGAAAAGGCTGTGAACCATTGGTGTTATTATTTTGGGGGGTGTTAAAAAATTACATTTCAATTTCCTAAATAATTACATAGGGTTATTCAAATTATCTCTCACATTGTGGGTGAGTTTTGATAGTGTCTTTGGAGGAAATGGTCCATTCCATGTAACTTGTCCAATTTGGATGTGTAGAGTTGTTGTTCATAGTTATCATTTTGATATCTGTGAGGTCCACAGTGTATCTTCTGTTTCGTTCTTGATGGCAGTAATTTGTATTTTCTTTGTTAGTGTTGCTATTGGATTTTTATTTTATGTATTTTTAAAAATATCTTGATTTTTGTTTCATTCATTGCTATATTTTTCTGAGTTCAATTTCATTGATTTCTGCTCTTATATTTATTATTTTCTATTTTCTGTTTCTCTTGGCCTTACTTTTCTCTTCCTACTCGCTTTTTTGAGGTGGGAGATTAGATTATTTATCTGAGGCATTTCTTCTCTCCTAATGTAAGCATTTAGTGCTTATACATTTCATTTTTATAAGTGCCTCTGCTGCATTATGCAAATTTTTATATTTTCACTTCACTAAGTTCAATGTATTTTTAATCCCCATGAGACTTTGTCTTTAAAATATGCCTTAGTTGGCTATATCTTGTTTAGTGTCCAAGCGTGTGTAGATGTTCATGATATTTTTTTCTAACCTACTAGTTTTAGTTTGATTTCTTAGTTATAGAACACATTTGGTAATTTTATTCTTTTCCACTTATTGTAGATTGTTTTATATCCAAGGATATGGTCTACCTATTTTGGTATATGTTCCATGAAGCACCATTCTCATACTTTAAAGATCTGGGAAAAAATAGTACTTCATTTGATACAGAATCAGAAAAAAAAATCTCGAATAGCTAAGATATTACTCAGAAATAAAAACAAATCAGGAGGAATCATGCTACCAGACTTCAGCCTCCACTATAAATATAATAGTGATCAAAACAACATGGTACTGGCACAAAAATTGAGAGGTAGATGTATGGAACAGAATACAGAACCAAGAGTTGAACCCAGCAACTTATCATCATTTGATCTTTGATAAGTCTATCAAAAACATACAGTGGGGAAAGATTCCCTATTTAACAAATAGTGCTGAGGAATTGCTGGCAGCCTCTAGAAGACTGAAACTGAATCCTCACCTTTCACCATTAACAAAAATTGATTTTCACTGGGTAAAAGATTTAGATTTATGACATGAAAGATACTTGGAGAGAGTGCAGGAAATACACTTGAAGAAATTAGCCTAGGAGAATATTGTATGAGGAGAAACCCCATGGCAAATGAAGCAACACTGGAAATATATTACTGAGATCTGAATAAACTAAAAAGCTTCTGCACAGCCAAGAACATAGTAAGAAAAGTGAGTGGACAGCCCCCAGAATGGGAGAAACTATCTGCAGGTTATGTTTCTGACAAAGGTTTGAAAACTAGGATCCATAGATAACTCAAACTAATTAATAAGAAAAGACCGAGTGATCCCATTTCATTTTGGGCAAGAAACATGAACAAAAGCTTCTCAGAAGAAGACAGGCTCATGGCCTATAAACACATAAAAAAATTCTCATCTTCTTTAATCATCAGAGAAATGCAAATCAAAACCGCTTCGAAATATCATCTAACTCCAGTAAGAGTAGCCCACATAACAATATCCCAAAACTACACATGTTGGTATGGATGTGGAGAGAAGGGAGCAGTTCTGCACTGCTGGTGGGAATGCAAGGAAATATGTTCCTTTTAGAAATAAGTTTGAAGAACATGTAGGGAACTAAAATTATAGCTGCCATTCAATCCTGTAATTCCTCTACTAGGTATATATCCAGATGGTCAAAGATCATTTCAAAACAAAGATATTTGCACCAGAATGTTTACTGTAGCCCAATTCATAATTGCCAAGCAGCAATTATGGAAGAAGCCTAAGTGCTCATCGACTCATGAATGGATTAACAAATTGTGGTGTATGTATACAATGGAATATTATGTAGCCATAAAAATGGACAGTTTACCTCTTTTGTGTTTACCTGGATAGAGTTGGAAGATATTCTTCTTGGTAAAGTATCTCAAGAATGGAAGAAAAGTATCCAATGTACTCAGTAGTATTATGAAACCAGCATATAATCATCCACACTTTCATACAAATGATTAAACACAACTATAGCCCAGAATGAAGGAGAGAAGAGGACGGAGAGGGGAGGAGAAGGCAAAAGCCAGGTGAGGGAGAGTAATTGCCGGGACTTCACCTATTGTGCATAATGGAAGGGTACATGTCAAGTCTATTAAGAGTAGAGTATAAAGGTCTTAATACAACAATTAAATTAGTAAGGTGAAGTCTATGTTAACCAGTTTGATGTAAGCATTCCAAAATGTATATAAAATCAGCACATTGTACCCAATAAATGCATTAATATACACAGTTATGATTTAATTTTTTAAAAAAGAACTTTAAACATTTGGAAGCAAAATATATGTGGAGGAGCTCATGAATATGTGGGTCAGTAAGAATGTTTTGAGATAGCCAAAAATCTTTAAAACATGAAAGAGGTGCTTTAATGGGAATTGCATTAAATCTGTAAATTGCTTTGGATAGACTTAATAAAATAAAATTAAATTAAAAAAAAAGAATCAGAGATAACCAAAAATCAAGAAACTTAAAATCTGCATGAATGGAAAAAAATGAAGCCCTTGTAAATTTCTTATATTGGATTACATTCTTAAATGACAACATTTTGGCTATATTAGATTAAATAAACTTTATTAAAATAAAAAAGAAAAGAATGCATGTTCTGTTGTTGGGTAGTATGTTTAACAAATGTCAATTAGATCTTGTTGGTTGATGGTGATGTGGAGTTCTATATCTCTCTGAGATAGAAGTTATCAAATATTGATAGTGGTGTGCTGGAGACTCCAACTATAGTTGGCCTGTATATTTTGGCCATACTAAATTTATTAAACATTTTCTTCCTTCAATAATAAATTAATCTTAGCTTGCTGTAACACTTTCTTGTTCCAGTGTTCTAATTCAGACAGACTGGAGAACAACTGAGGCACTGGAATGCAGGTGCAACTTGTCTTTATTCAGCTCCAGAGGCTGATGAGCTAGGCTACATGGGAGGTCCACCCTTATACAGCTCCTAAGGAGCTGAGCTACATGCAAAATCTACAATCCACAATCCTCCATCTTTATTACACAATTTGTCATCTGCAATCCATATAAGGGGAAGCTCATGTATACCTTTATACCCAGGGGACCAAAAGTGGCAAATTGCCAAACAGCTACAACATAAGCCTCATTGTACATTTTTATGGTTATCTAAAAGTACAAGGAACCCTCTATTCTTTCCCCCTTGTCTGGGGGTATGGAAGGGAGAGCCCAGGCAGGTTTTTTTTCAGAGTTTATTATTTTATTTATAGATGCTTACTTTCTGGGGAGAGAGGGACTGAGATTTGTGTCTCCTCCACAAATGATCAAGTTCCAATGTGAATCCATCAGCCCCATGTTAGTAAGTGCCCAGCCCATCAGCAGATCCAGCCATGAACCTGGAACGTGCCCCACTGTCGATTCCCACGTCCGAGGCCCCACTAGCTCTGCTGGACCACTGCCATGTTATCAGCACAGCCGGGGTGATCTAGGCTGAAAGCCACATCTCGTTAAGTTCTTCCCAAAGTCCTTCTGGGGTTTCTGTCTCGGGATAGAGGCAAAAGTCTGTACCATAGGCTCCCCTGTGTGTGCCTCAGTTCTGCAGCCGGGTCCCTTGAGCTTTATTTAATGATTGAAATAACGTAAACCTGGATGGGGGTAGGGGCCATTGGTATTTTGCTTCCTGCCCAGAACACCTTGTTTCAGAGCAATTCTTTTTTTTTTTTTCATTTTCTCTATACATATACACGTGTTTATTTGGTTTCTGCTTTTTGCCTTCACAAAATTAAAAAGACTTAAAATTTAATAACAATGGTTAAGATAAGGACTAGAAACAAAAACCTCATAAAGAGTGAATGAAGACAAATACATTCGGAAAGAAATCAGACAATTGCTGCAATGAAACATTGAGCAATAATAATAACAATGCAAAAACTAACATTCACATTGATAGATAAGAGTATATCTATCGCAGAATGCTTTGACTCCATACTGATGAGCTCAGTATGGAGTCATCAGTTAACTTATTTTTTCCCAAAGTCTCAAAAAATAGGCAACTAATATTTATAAATAAAAATAAAAGATATTTTCAAAAAATAGATCATGCCAAATATTATAGAAAAAGAAGAAATACTTCAAAATCATTCTACTTCATCTGGATACACCTGATATTAAAATTGGAAAAATATATTATTATAAGGGGAAATTACAAACATATTTCACTTATAAATGAGGATGCAAGGGAGAGCCCAGTTTATCTTGCCCCTCATCTGAGATCATGGACAAGGAAGCCCAAGCACTTTGTCTGTCCCTACACATTTGTACTGTAAAAACTTACTGATTTTTTAAACTTTTTTTCTCTTGTAATAGCACAGCCTGAAACACAAACACATGTAAAGCTATACAAAAATATTATTTCTTTATATCCTTATTCTATAAGCACTTTAAATTATTTTTAATTTTAAAACATTTTTATAAAAATAATAAGACAAACACACATCAGCCTAGTCCTACACAGAGTCATGATCATCATTATCACTATCTTCCACCTACATATCTTGTTCCACTGGAAGATCTTCAGCAGCAATAATAGGCATGGAGTTGTCATCTATTATGATAACACTGCTTTATCTGGAATATCCTCTGAATGACTTGCCAGGATCTGTTTTAAAATTAACCATTTTTTAAAATAGAAGGCACATCCTCTAAAATAATTAAAAGTATAGTAAACACATAAACCAGTAACATAGTCATTTATTATCATTGTCAAGTACTATGTACTATCCATAATTGCATATGCTATACTTTCACATGACTGGCAGTGTGGTAGGTTTGCATACACCAGCATCACCACAAA
>CAUYTI010123962.1:0-38674 GCA_963575145.1 Galago senegalensis
AACATGATGAATATTTCTTTCTTTTTTCCTTTTTCTAATTTTTTCTTTTTTTTTTTGTTTTACCCACCTCCAAAAGGTGTGTCACACACTTTAAACCCCCACCCCCTCCCTCCTTTCCTCTCTCTGCTCTCCCCTTCCCCACCCCAACCATGTACTAGATCATTAATTGTCCTCATACCAAAATTGAGTACATAGGATTCTTGCTTCTCCATTCTTGTGATGCTTTACTAAGAATAATGTGTTCCACTTCCATACAGGTTAATATAAAAGATGTAAAGTCTCCATATTTTTTTTTCTTTTCTTAGAGACAGACTCTCACTCTGTCACCCTTGGTAGAGTGCTGTAGTGTCACAGCTCACAGCAACCTCCAGCTCTTGGGCTTAGGTGATTCTCTTGCCTCAGCCTCTCAAGTAGCTGGGACTACAGGCATCTGCCACAAGGCCCAGCTATTTTTTTTGTTGCAGTTTAGCTGGGGCCGGGTTTGAACCCACCACCCTTGGTATATGGGGCCATTACCCTACTCACTGAGCCATAGGTACCACCCAAGTCTCTATCTTTTTTAATGGCTGAATAGTATTCCATGGTATACATGTACCACAGCTTGTTAATCCATTCCTGGGCTGGTGGGCATTTAGATTGTTTCCACATTTTGGTGATTGTAAACTGAACTGTGATAAACAGTCTAGTGAAAGTGTCCTTATGGTGAAATAATTTTTTTTTCTTCTATTTAGATGCCCAGTAATGGGATTGCAGGATCAAATGGGAGGTCCATCTTGAGTTTTTAAGGGTTCTCCATACTTCCTTCCAAAAAGGTTGTATTACTTTGCAGTCCCACCAGCAGTGTAAAAGTGTTCCCTTCTCTCCACATTCACACATCATCTGCAGTTTTGAGATTTTTGTGATGTGGGCTGTTCTCACTGGGGTTAGATGATATATCTCAGGGTGGTTTTAATTTGTATTTCTCTAATAATTAGGGATGATGAACATTTTTTTATGTTCGTTAACCATTCATCTGTTTTCTTTAGAGAAGGTTCTATTCATCTCTCTTGCCCATTGATATAAGAAATTGCTGGCTTTTCTCATGTTGATTAATTTGAGTTCTCTGTATATCCTAGTTATCAAGCTTTTGTCTGATTCAAAATATGCAAATATCCTTTTCCACTGTATAGGTTGTCTATTTGTTGGTTATTGTCTCCTTAGCTGTACAGAAGCTTTACAGTTTAGTAAGTCCCATTTGTTTATTTTTGTTGTTGTTGGAATTACCATGGAAGTCTTCTTCATAATGTCTTTCTCCAGGCCAATATCTTCAAGTGCTTTTCCCGTGCTTTATTTAAGGATTGTTATCATTTTATGCCTTAAATTTAGGTCTTCTATCCATCTTGGATCAATTTTTGTGAGTGAAGAAAGATGTGGGTATAGTTTCAGTCTTTTACATGTGGCTATCCAGTTCTCCCAGCACCACTTATTGATTAGGGATTCTTTCCCCCAGTGCATGTTCTTGTTTGGTTTATCAAAGATTAGGTGGCTGTACAATGTTAGTATCATCTCCTGGTTTTCTTTCTATTCTGTTCCAAATGTCTGTCTCTATTTTTGTGCCAATACCATGCTGTTTTTTATCACTATGGCCTTGTAGTACAACCTAAAGTCTGGTAGGGTGATGCCCTGGCTTTGTTTTTATTAGTAAGAATTGCCTTAGCTGTGCAGGGTATTTTTTTTCAGGTTCCATACAAATGGAAGTACTATTTTTTCCCACTTCTTCAATATGATGTTGGTATTTTAATGGTGATGGCTGGAATCTGTAGATTGCCTTGGGAAGTATAGACATTCTAACAATGATTCTTCCCAGCCATGAGAATGGTATGTTCTTCAAATTGTTAATATTTTCTGCTATTTCTATTCTTAGGGTTTCATTATTTTCTGTATAGAGGTCCTTCACCTCTTTTGTTAGGTATATTCCTAGGTATTTCATTTTCTTTGAAGCTAATGTGAAGGGGATCGTGTCCTTAGTTACCTTCTCATCTTGGCTGTTACGGGCATATACATATGCTACTGACTTGTGGACATTTATGTTATATCCTGAGATGTTACTGTATTTTTTGATCACTTCCAGGAATCTTGTGGTTGAATATTTGGAATTCTAACTATAAAATCATATCATCAGCAAAGAGGGAGAGTTTGACCTCCTCTGCTCCCATCTGGATGCCCTTTATTTCCTTCTCTTGCCTGATTGTATTGGCTAGAACTTCCAGCACTATGTTGAATAGTAGTAGGGTTAGAGGACAACCTTGTCTGGTTTCAGTTCTATGTGGAAAGAAAAGCTTTCAATTTTACTTCATTCAGGAAAATGTTAGCTGTGGGTTTATCACAGACGGCTTTGATCAGTTTAAGAAATGTGCCACCTATTCCTATACTCTTCAGTGTTCTAATTAGAAAAGGATGCCTGATTTTATCAAATGTCTTTTCTGCATCCCTTGAGAGTATCATAGTTCTTTGTTTTTGCTACTGTTGTTATGATGGATTACTTTTATAAGACTTGCGTATGTTAAACCAGCCTTCATCCCTGGGATGAAACCTACTTGATGATGATGTATGACTTTTTTGCTAGGAAGCTTTACTCTATTTGCTAGAATTTTGTTGAGAATTATTGCATGTATATTTATTAGTGACATTGGTCTGAAGGTCTCCTTTTCAGTTGGGTCTTTTCCTGGTTTTTGGTATCAGGGTGATGCTTGCTTCATAGAACATGTTGGCAAAGACTCCTTCCTCATCAATTTTTTGGAATAATTTCTGCAGTATGGGAATAAGCTCTTTTTTGAAGGTTTGATAGAATTTTGTTGTAAAGCCATCTGGACCAGGGCATTTTTTTTTGTTGTTGTTGTGAGTTTTTTATTGTTTCTTTTATCTTAGTGCTTGAAATTTGTCTGTTCAGGAGATTTATTTCTTCCTGTCTAAGTCTAGGGAGAGAGTGTGATTGCAAATATTGATCCATTTCCTTCACATTGCCAAATTTCTGGGCATAGAGTTTCTGGTAGTATTCAGAGATAATCTTTTGTATCTCTGTAGCATCTTTTGTTAATTCCCCTTTATCATTACTAACTGAAGTTATTAAGGGTTTACTTTTCCATTTCTAGTTATGTGACCAAAGGTTTGTCTATTTTATTTATTTTTTAAAAAAAACTCCTTGTTTTGTTAATTTTCTGAATGATTCTTTTGTTTTCAATTTCATTGACCTCTGATTTAAATTTGGATATTTCTTTTCTTCTGCTGGCTTCAGGTTTAGATTGCCCTTCTTTTTCCAATTCCATAAGATGGTTCATGAATTTGTTGATGTGCTCTCTTTCTGTTTTTCAGATGTAGGCATCTAAAGTGATAACTTTTCCTCTCAGGACTGTTTTGCTGTATCCCACTGGTTTTGGTAGCTTGTGTTATTATTTTTGTTATGCTCAAGGAAGTTAATGATTTCCTCTTTTATCTCTTCCTGCACCCAGCTGTTGTCTAGCATAAGTTGTTTAATTTCCATTCCTCTGTGTGGGGTTAAATGTTTTTGTTAGAGTTGCATTCCACCTTTAATGTCTTGTGGTCTGAGAAGATATAAGGAAAAATTTCAATTCTTTTGAGTCTGTTCAGGTTTGTTTTGCATCCTATAATATGATCAATTTTGGAGAATTTTTCATGGGCTGATGAGATGAATGTATATTCTTTAGTTTTGAGATAGAGTATTCTATACATGTCTATCAAGCAGAATTGTTAGGGTCACATTTAAGTCTTTTACCTCTGTGCTTACTTCCTGTTTAGAGGATTGGTCCAGTTCTGTAAGTGGAGTGTTAAAGTTCCCTACTATTATGGTGTTATTGGAATCTGTTTTAGGAATCTGGCAGCATTTAAGTTGAGTGCATAAATATTTAGAATTGAAATGTCCTCTTATTGTATTTTTTCCTTGACCAATATGAAGTGTCCATCATTATCTTTTTTACTTTAGTTGCTATAAATCCACTTTTGTCTGAAAATAAGTTTGCAACCCCTCTTTTCTTCTGAATTTGGTTTGCCTGCAAAATTGTCTTTGATCCCTTAACTCTGAGTTTTAATTTGTTGTGAAAGCCCAGATATGTTTTCTGTAGGCAGCAAATGGATGGCTTGTGATTTTTATCCAATCAGCCAGTCTATGCCTCTTCAGTGGGGAATTTAAGACATGTTCATTTATTGAGATAATTGATAAGTGTTGTGGCATTCTATTCATCTTATTTTGTGGAAGTCCATTGTTTAGTTTTATCTTTTACATCATTGTGGAAGCTGGGTTTTGTTCTTTAGTTTCAGGGTGTTTAGTTCACTGGTAGTCCAATATGATTGTCAGTGTATAGTGCAGGTCAATGTATTTCCTGTAGAGCTGGTCTTGTTGCAAATTTCCTAAATGTTTGCATATCAGTAAAAGATTCAATTTCTCCATCAATTTTAAAGCTTAGCTTAGCAGGATGTAGAATTCTGGGCTGGAAAGTATTTTGTTTAAGTAGGTTAAAGGTAGATGACCATTGTATTCTGGCTTGAAAATTTTCATTTGAGAATTCTGCAATCACTCTGATGGATTTATCTAAGTAGGCCAATTAGTGCTTACTCCTTGTGCTCTGCAGATTTTTTTCCTTTGTTGTGACTTTGGACAGGTTCATCACAATGTGTCTTGGAGAAGCTTTATTTGAGGTGACCTGGGGTCTGATATCCCTCTGAAAGTAGTGTGTTAGAATCATTGGTGATATTCGGGAAATATTCTCCTGTATGGCTTCCATTCCTCTGAGACTTCCTTCTTCTCCTTCTGTAATATCTACAACTCATATGTTTGAACACTTCATGACATTTTATAATTCTGTCAGTGAATGTTTTGCTTTCTCTCTCTCTCTCTCTTTTTTTTTTCTTTGACTCTTTAACTATCTGAGTTAGCTCAAGAAATTTGTCCTCTACCTCTGAGATTCTTTCTTCTGCATGGTCTAATCTGTTATTGATACTTTCTACTGCATTTTTAAGTTCTCTACTTGACTGCTTCAATTCTTTAAGCTCTGCTATGTCCTTTCTATATTCTTTATATCATTCATCCCTTACCTGATTCTGTTTTTGTATTTCCTTTTGGTTATTTTCCACTTTCTCTGCAATTTCTTTCATTTTTTATCATCTATAATTTAAATTTCCCTTCTGTCATTTCTACAATTTCTTTATAGGAGGAATCCTCTGCATTTGTTACCCCATGGGCCCTTCAGGGGGTTGCTTTGTTGTGGCTTTTCACGTTACCAGGATTTTTCTGCTGTGTCTTCCTCATGAGTGTTTTGTTTTATCTGTTTCCTTGCCCTAATTTTCCTTCCATTTCCTCTTGTTCTTTAGTAACCATGCCTCTGACTTATGTTATTAATATGTCCTTTTGCTATAGGACTAAAAGGATGAAAGGATTGAAGATGAAGAAGAGAAAAAAGATATAAAAAAGCAAAATAGAAAGCAAAGGAGATGAATTAAAGAAGAGAGATGTAGATAGAGGAAGACAAGAGTAATAGAGTTGTACAGAAGGGTACTTTGACCCACACCTTAAAAACTCTCATCCTCTGGGGTGCTGGGTTTGGTAGATCCCTTCAAGTCAGCAGCTGTTTGCCAGCCTGAGCAGACACAAGACTCCACCTTCACCAAATAGAGAAGAAAAACAAAAAAATACTATAAATCAAACCAAAACAAACAAAAATCCTTACAGAATAAACTTGGGGGGAAAAAAATAACAGTGGCTGACAAACTAGCAAAAATGAAGTTCTTATTATTAAAGAAGGCAACAATAAAAAACTCTTCCCAATCTCACTGTGCCTGGTTGCAAAGAAACTGTTATATTTACTAGAAAAATGAAGAAAAAAAGGAAAAGAAAAATCTAGGGGTAAAAGTTGAAACAAAAAATAAATAAAGAGGAAAAAAACAAAAACAAAGCTATATATATATATATATATATCTTGCTGAATATTGCCTGGGCAACAGATGATCTTCTGGGGTATGAGATGCTAATCTTGATGTTGATACAGCTGTATAAGGTGGAGACTGGAGGATTCCGCTGACTACTTTGCCCTCTAATCCCACAAAATTGAGAGCCTGAATCTCTCCTCAACCCACTTAAAAGACACTTTAAATGTCATCCTTGGCTAAGCAGAAGCTTTCCCAGGAAAGTTTGTGTTGCTGGGATCTCTCCTGAAATGGCTGATTGCTTATCAGGCATGTCAAACTGGCTGTGCTCTATCCCTCTGCTGAACAATGAAATCCCCATTCTTTCTTGGTATCTTGTTCCTGGCCTTTGGGCGCTATTCAAAGTCACTTGCTCAGTCACTCAAGGTCTCCCAGCAGGGGCGTAACTCTTTGACTATGAGGGTGGAGCCTGAAAGGCAGCTCTCCCACAAGGCTGTGTTCACCTCACAGCCAAACAATGAAAGCTCTTTTCTGGTCCAATGGCTCAGTCCTGGATTCTAGACACTGCTCAAAGTCAATTGCACACTTGCCCAAGGTAGCTCAATGAAGTGCTGAAGCCCAAGAAAACAACCCACAGGGAAGATCTTCTCTGTCTGCAATCTCACTATTGCTGTAGCTACAGCCATGGCAGGCACCTCAGCCTCAGACTGAACGCAGCCACTTGCCACTTCTCCACTGCTTTTGTCCTCTTCCTGGGGCCCAGAAGTCTCCAGCTGCCTCCCTGCATCCCCAAAGGAATATTTCTGGGCAGAGCTCACAAGCCAGAGATACCTGTATTCTTCTCTCCCTAATCTCACCACACCCAGTTGCAAATAAACTGTTACTCAGCTGCCATTTTAGGGGGAGATCTGACTAATTTTTAAAAATTATTATTACAAAATATTATGGTGGTACAAATGTTTTTGGTCACATGGATTACTTTTGTTATACTTGAGCTAGGGATAAAAGTTTGGTCATCACCCAGATAGTTTTCACTCCGTAGGTAGGTAGGTTTTTCACCCATCTTCCCTCCATACTTGATTTCCACTGAGTTTTACTTTCCTCTGTGCACATGTGTGGTCATTGACTAGTTCCAATTTAATAGTGAATACATGTGTTTTTTTCCCATTCTTTATATACTTCACTTGGATAATGGTCTCCCATTCCATCCAAATTGTTGTAAAAGGCTTTAAGTCATCCTTCTCCATGGCTGAGTGGCATTCCACAGTATATGTACAGTATATGTACACATGACATATTCTGTTAATCCAGTCAGGAATTGATGGGCACTTGAATTGATTCAATATATTTGCAATTGTCTTCAATTTTAGATGATTTAACACCTACTTCTTTCTTGACACTATTTTGTGATCTTAGGATCTAATTACAAACCTGGGCAATGGATGCCTTCTTGATTCTGTGATTCTGCCTATAGGTGTTAAATCACTACTAGCTGACTGCATCCACAGAGTCCACTTCAATTATGGCCTTAAATGGCATGCTTACTAACATTTCAAGTAGTTTCACTTGGCTGGTTAACCCACCACATATCACAGCAAGTTGAATTTTCAAGGCCCCTGTGATTGTTTTTTCCTGGGGCTTGAAAGGGATCAAAACCACACAAACCTTTTTCTTTCTTTCTTTTTTTTAAAATAATATTCCAGGCTTTTATGATCAGACTTTGTTAAATCATATTTTTATGCCTTCCTTATGCATCCATCCTTTTTCATGAATGTGGACAATAATTTCATTTGGAATCTTTTCTTTCAGAAACATTTTTCATTTAAAGATGATCATAGGTGATAGATTTGTCCCCGCTGCACTACAACAGTAAAACTTGTTTTCTCATGTCCACCAGTTTTCACAGCCATGGACTTTGCTCCTTTGACATCCAAAAGAAGGATGGTACATCAAATGTGAGTAAGACCTCATCCATATTGGCAATTTGGAACAGCTCAAAGTCATAAGACTTTATGAAATTGATAACACAATAATGAATTTCCAAATAAGCTGCTGAAAATTTAGGGGCAAGCTTTGCTCATGTCCTCCTGTTCAAACCTTCTCTCTTCAGAAGGTTAAAGTACCATTAACTGTCCCTGATAAATCACACATATTTTTGTTTTCTCACACAAACATCTCATGTCATCTTACTTGAAACAGGGATCTCAGTTTAATATTGATGAAGAATACAGATATTTACCTTCTTTCTGCTCCACCTCCAGTCATTATGGAGGTTTCCCTCATGCTGCTTTCATCTGTTTTGGCATCTAAAGAAGCTTTACATGTTGTTGCCTCTACAATCTGATGACACTCTTTGTGGAATGAGGTCCAAGATTTCTCTTAGCATCTCTTTAAAATATTTGTAGCTTTTAACTCAAAGCTATTCAAAGTCACTTGTTATGGCATATAAAAACCATTTCAGCATTTTCCATAGGATATTTTTGGGAAATATCAACATTGCTAAAATGTCCATACACCCAGAGCAATAAATAATTTTAATGCAATAACTATTAAAGCACCACTGTCATACTTTAAAGATCTCAGAAAAATAATACTTCATTTTATATGGAATCAGAAAAACATCTATTAGCCAAGAAATTACTCAGAAATAAAAATAAATCAGGAGGAATCATGCTACCAGACCTCAGACTATACTGCAAATCTATAGTGATCAAAATATCATGGTACTGGCACAAAAATAGATAGGTAGATGTATGGAACAGAATAGAGAACCGAGAGATGAACCCAGCTACTTATCATCATTTGATCTTTGATAAGCCAATAAAAAACATTCACAGGGGAAGAGACTCCCTATTTAACAAATGGTTCTGGGTGAACTGGCTGGCAACTAGTAGAGACTGAAAATGGACCCACAGCTTTCACTTCTAACAAAAATATATTCTCACTGGATAAATTTAAACTTAAGACATGAAACTTAAAAATACTAGAAGAGATTGCAGGGAAAACACTTGAAAAAAAACCAGCCTAGGAGAATATTTTATGAGGAGGACCCCCCAGGCAATTGAAGCAACATCAAAAATACATTACTTGGACTGAAAAAACTAAAAAGCTTCTACACAAAGCTTTACATACTTCTACACAGTATGTAAGCAAGGAAACAGCCCTCAAAAATGGGAGAAGATATTTGCAGGTTATGTCTCTGACAAAGGTTTGATAACTAGAATCCACAGAGAACTCAAATGTATTAGCAAGAAAAGAGCAAGTGATGCCATCTCATTGTGGGCAAGAGATTTACATAGAAACTTCTCTGAAGAAGACAGGAGCATGGCCTACAGACACATGAAAAAATGCTCATCACCCTTAATCAGAAAAATGCAAATCAAAACCACTTTAAGATGCCATCTAATTCCAGTAAGAGTAGCGCACATAACAAAATCCCCAAACTATATATGTTGGTGTGGATGTGAAGAAAAGGTAACACTTCTGCACTGCTGGTGGGAATGCAAACTAATATGTTCCTTTTGGAAAGAAGTTTGGAGATCACTTAGGGATCTAAAAATAGAACTGCAATTCTTCAACTAGGTATATATCCAGAAGACCAAAAATCACTTTATAACAAAGATATTTGCATCAGAATGTTTATTGCAGCCCAATTCATAATTGCTAAGTCATGGAAGAAGCCCAAGTACCCATCAACCCACTAATGGATTAATAAATTGTGGTATAAGTACACCATAGAATATTATACAGCCTTAAAAATGGACACTTTACCTCTTTATGTTTACCTTGATAGATGTGGAACATATTCTTCTTAGCAAAGTGTGTCAAGAATGAAAAAAGTATCCAATGTACTCAGTTCTACTATGAAACCAATATTTAAGCACCCACACCACCATATGAAAGCTATAACCCAATTATGGCCCTAGATGAAGGGGGAGGGTAGAGAAAGGGAGAGGATGGTGGAGGGAGGGTAATTGGTGGGACCACACCTATGGTGCATTTTACAAGGGTACATGTTAAATCTACTAAGTGCAGAGTATAAACGTCTAAACACAGTAATTAAGAGTGTGGCAAAGGCTATGTTAACTGGTTTCATGTAAGAATTTTAAATTGTATATAAAACCAACACATTGCACCCCATAAATGCATTAATGTACACAGCTATTATTTAATAAAAAAATAAAAATTAAAATAAAAAAAAGTTTTTGTGAAAGTATCACCTAGATTTATATTTCCCACTTAAAGTATACAAAGAGAACCACATCACTCTCCAATGGCTGAAAATGCTTTTCTTGCAACTTCATCATCTGTTTATCAAAACCGGTTATCATATTCTAGGGCATTATTTTGCATACAAATATAATTATTGCTTTCTAGAGTTACACTTTTATTTTTTCTCATCTTAAGAATTTATTAGTTCTTTTTTTTTGAATTTTTTTATTAAGTCATTTTTACATAGATTGTGAATACATTTATGCCTTTATGGGATTCAATGTGTTGATTATTTATACAAATTGGAGTGCTTACATCTCACTAATCAACATAGCCTTCACCTCATTTACCCAATTACAGTGTTAAGATATATATGTTCTACATCTGATAGATCCAACTTGTAGTTGCAATATGCTCCATAGACGTGGTCCCCCTATTTACCCTCCCTCTATTGACCCAACCCCTCCCTTTCCCTCCCTCTCCCCTTCCCTCCTTCATCCTAGGCTACGGATGTGATTCTTCTTTCATACGGAAGTGTGAGTGATTATAAATTGGTTTCAGAGTAGTACTAAGTACATTGGATATTTTTTTCCATTCCTGAGATACTTTACTAAGAATAATATTTTTTACTAAGAATAATATTTTCCAGCTCCATCCGTGTAAACATAAACTAGGTAAAGTCTCCATTTCTTTTCTTTTCTTTTTTTTTGTCTCCATTTATTTTAATGATGCATAGTATTCCATGGTATACATACATCATAATTTATTAATCCATTCATGGGTTGATGGGCACTTAGGCTACTTCCGTGACTTGGCAATTATGAACTGAGCTACAGTGAACAATCTGGTGCAAATATCTTTGTTGCCAAATGATTTTGGGTCTTTTAGATATACACCTAGTAGAGGAATTGCAGGATCAAATGGCAAGTCTACATTTAGATCACTGAGTGTTCTCTAAATTTCCTTCCAAAATGAATGTACTACCTTGCCTTCCCACCAGCACTGCAGAAGTGTTCCCTTTTCTCCACGTACATGCCACCATCTGTAGTTTGGGGTCTTTGTGATGTGGGCTACACTTACTGGAGTTAGATTATATCTCAGAGGGGTTTTGGTTTGCATTTCTCCAAAGATTTAAGATGATGAGCATTTGTTCATGTGTCTGTAGACCATGCACCTGTCTTATTCAGAGAAGCTTCTGTTCATTTCTCTTGCCCATAATGAAATGGGATCACTTTGTTGTTGTTGTTGTTGTTAATAAGTTTGAGTTTTCTGTGGATTTTGGTTATTAGACCTTTGTTGGAAATATAACTTGTAAAAATTCTTTCCCATTCTGATGGCTGTCTATTTGCTTTACTTAGTGTGTTCTCGGCAGTGCAGAAGCTTTTTAATTTGATCAGATCCCAGTAATGTATTTTTGATGTTGTTTCAATTGTCTGGGGGGTTCTCCTCATAAAGTATCCTCCCAGGCCAATTTCTTCAAGTGTTTCCTCTGCATTCTCCCTAAAAATTTTTATACTTTCATGTCATGTCTTAAGTTTAAGTCCTTTAACCAGTGAGAATCAATTTCTGTTAGAGGAAAAAGGTGTGGGTCCAGTTTCAGTCTGCTACAGGTTGCCAGCCAATTCACCCAGCATCATTTGTTAAATAGGGAATGTTTCCCCTAATTTATAGTTTTGAGAGGCTTATCAAAGATCAAATGATGTTAAGTATCTGGGTTCACATCTTGATCTTCAATTCTGTTTCACACATCTCCCTCTCTATTTTTGTGCCAGTACCATGCTGTTTTGATCACTATTGATTTATAGTATAGTCTGAAGTCTGGAAGCATGATTCCACCTGATTTGTTTTTATTTCTGAGTAATGTCTTGGCTATTCAAAGTTGTTCCTGTTTCCACACAAAACAGACTACTAATTTTTTCAGGTCTTTAAAGTATGACAGAGCTACTTTAATAGGGATCACATTAAATCTGTAGCTTGCTTTAGGTAGTATAGAATGTATAGGTAATTTAACAATGTTGATTCTTCCCAGCCATGAGCATGGTATATTTTTCCAATTGTTTACATCTTCAACTATTTCTTTTCTCAGAGTTTCATAGTTCTCTTTGTAGAGATCTTTCACATCCTTAGTTAGATACACTTCCAGATATTTCATCTTCTTTGGCACTATTGTTGGTATATACAAAAGCTACAGATTTGTGAGTGTTAATTTTGTATCCCAAGATGTTGCTGTATTCCTTGATCACTTCTAGAAGTTTTGTAGTTGATTCCCTGGGGATTTCTAGATATACAATCATATCATCTGAGAAGAGTGACAGTTTGATCTCTTCTGGTTCTATTTGGATCCCCTTGATTGCCTTATGTTGCCTGATTGCAGTGGCTAAGACTTCCATTACAATGTTGAAAAGCAGTGGAGACAATGGGCATCCTTGTCTGGTTCCTGAACTGAGTGGAAATGGTTTCAGTTTCACTCCATTCAATACAGTATTGGCTGTGGGTTTGCTGTAGACGGCCTCTATCAGTTTAAGAAGTGTTCTTTCTATACCTATTTTCGTAAGCGTTCTGATCAAGAAAGGATGCTGGATATTATCGAAAGCTTTTTCTGCATCAATTGAGAGAATCTTATGGTTTTTGTTTTTTAATTAGTTTATGTGATATATTATATTTATGGATTTATGTATATTCAACCATCCTTGGGACCCTGGGATGATATACATCTAGTCATGATGTATAATTTGTTTGATATGTTGTTGGATTTTGTTTGCTAGAATCTTATTGAATATTTTTGCATCAATATTCATTAGACATATTGGTCTATAATTTTCTTTTCCTGTTGGTTCTTTTCCTGGTTTGGGAATCAGGGTGATATCTGCTTCATGGAATCTGTTAAGAAGTACTGAAAAGGGTAATTAATATAGGTACTAGTTCTTCTTTAAACGTTTGGTAGAATTCTGATGTGAAGCCATCTGGTACCAGGCTTTTCTTTTTGGGGAGATTTCTTATAGTTGATGCTATTTCACTACTTGTTATAGGCTTGTTCAACATTTCCACTACATTCTGGCTAAGTTTAGAAAGGTGGCATGTTTCCAAGTGTTGATCTATTTCCTTCAGATTTTCATAATTCTGAGAATAGAGTTTTATATAATATTCATTATGGATTTGTTCAATTTCTGAGGAGTCTGTTGTTATTTGGCCTATATCATTTCTGATTGTTACAATCAGGATTTCAGTTTTCTGCTTCTGGTTAGGTTAGCCAAAGGTTTTTCTATTTTATTGGCCTTTTCAAAAAATGAACTTGATTGATTGATCTGTTGTATGATTCTTTTTTTTTCAATTTCATTTAGTTCTCCTCTAAGTTTAATTATTTATTTTATTCTGCTGGGTCTAGGGTTAAAACATTCTTCTTTTTCCAGTTGCTTGAGATGTCCCATTAAGTTATTGACTTCCTCTCATTCAATTCTTTTGAGGAAGGCTTGCAACGCTATAAATTTCCCTCTTAGGACTACTTTTGCAGTATCACAGAGGTTCTGATAATTCGTGTCTTCATTATTGTTTTGTTTGAAATATTTGGTAATCCTTTCCTTCATAATGTCATCTATGACCCAGGTATGAATCAGCATGAGGTTATTTAGTTTCCATCTTTTTGTATGAGCATGCTGATTCCTGCTGTTACTGAGTTCAACTTATATTCCATGATGTTCTGAGAAAATACAAGGAATGATTTCTTCTTTTAAATCTGCTGAGGTTAGACTTGTGACCTAAGATGTGATAAATTTTGGAGGGTGATCCATGGGCTGATGAGAAGAATGTATATTCAGTTTTGTTAGGAAGAAATGTTTGGTAAATGTGTGTTAAATGCAATTGTTGGATGGTTAAATTTAAGTCTAAAATTTATTTGCTTAGTTTCTTATTGGAGGATCTATGCAACATGGCCAAAGGGGTGTTAAAATATCCAAGTATTATGGTGCTAGAGGAAATCGCATTGCTCACGTCTGTTAGAGTCTTTCTTACAAATTGAGGCGCATTCTGGTTGGGTGCAAAAAAAATTTTTTTTTAATTAAATGACTGCTTTGTACATTAAACAATGGGGTACAGTGTGCTGTTTTATATACAATTTGAAATATTTTCATCAAACTGGTTACCATAGCCTTCATGTCATTTTCTTAGTTATTGTGTGAAGACATTTATATTCTACATTTAGAAAGATTCACATGTACCCTTATATGATAAATCATAGGAATGATCCCATCAATCACCCTCCCTCCTTCCATCCTCCCCCCCTCCCCTTACTCCATATTCTTGGGCTATAAATGGGTTATAGGTTTCCTATGAAAGCTATAAGTTCGTTTCATAGTAGGGCTGAGTACATTGGATACTTTTTCTTCCATTCTTGAGATACGTTGCTAAGAAGAATATTTTCCAGCTCCATCTATGTAAACATGAAGGAAGTAAAGTCTCCATCCTTCTTTAGGGCTGCATAGTATTCCATGGTGTACATATACCATAATTTATTAATCCATTCATGGGTGGATGGGCACTTGGGCTTCTTTCATGACCTAGCAATTATGAATTGGGCTGCAATAAACATTGTGGTACAAATATCTTTGTTGTAGTGTGATTTTGGTCTTCTGGATATATATCTAGTAGAGGAATTACAGTATCAAAAGGCTGGTCTATTTTTACTTCTCTAAGTATTCTCCAGATGTCTTTCGAAAAGGAACACATTAGTTTGCAATCTCACCAGCAGTGTAGAAGTGTTCTGTTTTCTCCACAATCACGTCAGCATTGGTAGTTTTGGGATTTTGTGATATGGGCCAATCTTACTGGTCTTAGATTATATCTCAAAATAGTTTGATTTGTATTTCTCTGATGATTAAGGATGGTGAGAATTTTTTCATATGTTTTTAGACCATGGGCCTGCCTTCTTCAGAGAAGTTTCTCTTCAAGTCCCTTGCCCAGCCTGAGAGGAGATCACTTGTTCTCTTCTTGGTAATACATTTGAGTTTTCTGTGGATTCTGGTTATTAAATTTTTGTTGGAGACAGAACCAGCAAATATCTTCACCCATTCTGAGGGCTGTCTGCTTGCTTTCCTTACTGTGTTCTTGGCTGTGCAGAAGCTTTTTAGTTTGATGAGGTCCCAGTAGTGTATCTTTGATGTTTCTTCAATTGCCCGGGGTGTCCTCCTCATAACATTTTCACCCAGGCCGATTTCTTCAATTATTTTCCCTACACTTTCTTCTAGTATTTTTATAGTTTCATGTCTTAAGTTTAAATATTTCATCCAGGGAGAGTCTACCTTACTTAGTGGTGAAAGGTGTGGATCCAGTTTCAGTCTTCTGCAGGTCACCAACCAGTTCACCCAGCACCATTTGTTAAATAGGATATCATTTCCCCACTGAATGTTTTTAAATGGCTTGTCAAAGATCAAATGTCAGTAAGTAGCTGGATTTATCTTTTGGTTCTCTATTCTGTTCCATACATCTACCTCTTTATTTTTGTGCCAGTACCATGCTGTTTTGATCACGATGGATATATAGTATAGTCTGATGTCTGGTAGCATGATTCCTCCTGATTTATTTTTATTCCTGAGTAATGTCTTGATTATTCAAGTTTTTTTCTGATTCCGTATAAAGCAAAGTATTACTTTTTCGAGATCTTTAAAGTATGGCAGTGGGACTTTAATAGGGATTGCATTAAAATTATATATTACTTTGGGTAGTATGGACATTTTAACAATGTTGATTCTTCCCAGCCACAAGCATGGTATGTTTTTCCATTTGTTAACATCTTCAGCTACATCTTTTCTTAGAGTTTCATAGTTCTCTTTATAGAGATCTTTCACATCCTTTGTTAGGTAATCTCCCAAATATTTCATCTTTTTGGCACTACTGTGAATGGAATAGAGTACTTGACTGTATTTTCAGCTTGACTATTGTTGGTGTATATGAAGGCTACTGATTTATGAGTGTTGATTTTGTAGTCTGAGATGCTGCTGTATTTCTTCATGACTTCTAAGAGTTTTGTAGTCAAATCCCCGGTGTTTTCCAGGTATACAATCATATCATCTGCAAAGAGTGAAATTTTAATCTCTTCTGATCCTACATGGATACTCTTGATTGCCTTTTCATTCTTAATTGCGATGGCTAAAACTGCCATTACAATGTTAAAGAGCAATGGAGACAATGGGCACCCTTGCCTGGTTCTTGATCTGAATGGAAATGATTTCAGTTTAACTCCATTCAATACGATATTGGCTGTGGGTTTCCTGTAGATGACCTCTATCAATTTGAGAAATGTCCCTTCTATACCAATTTTTAATAAATGTTAATAATTGAAATCTCATCATGTTGAATATTGCCCTTAAGAAATATCTTGTGACCATCCTTCTCTTTGCTTACATTTATTGGTTTAAAGCCTATTTATGAAAAAAATTGCAAGCTCTGCTTTTTTCTGGTTTCCATTTTCCTGAATTATAGATGACCATTTGTTCACCCTGAGTCTATGCTTATCTTTTACAGTAAGCCGAGATTTTTGAATGCAGCAGATGTCTGGCCTGAGGTTTTGAGTTAGCTATATTTCATAAGTTTAAATTTTCTTTAATTTTTTTTGCAGTTTTTGGCTGGGGATGGGTTTGAACCCACCACTTCCAATAGAAACAGTACCCTACTCCTTTGAGCCACAGGTGCCACCCTAAGCCTGAGTTTTTGTATCCAGTCAGTCAACCTCTGCCTCTTTAGAGGGCAATTTAAGCCATTGACATTAATTGAGATTTAATAAGCCTAGTAGTATTTTGGGTATCGAGTTTTTTGAAAGTCCAGTGGATATTTTTAATCCTTTTGCCACTGTGGAAGTTGGAATTTGATCAAAATTTTCTGCGTGAGTTTACTTTGGTGGAGGATTATGCTGTTCATTATGGTGGATAGGATTGAGAATATCCTGGAGTGCTGGCTTTGTTATGGCAAATTTCTTCAATATGTGCCTGTCATTAAAGTATTTAATTTCTTCATCATAACTGAAACTCAGTTTCAGTGGATATAAGATCCTGGGTTGAAAGTTATTTTGTTGAGGGATTCTGGGAAGATGGCATACTGGTAGCAGCCCTTGTCAGATTTTCCTGAGCAAAAGAAGAAAAACTGGATGGAATCAGAATCTATGAAGCCAAAGATGGGGATCTGAGCACAGAAAGAAGTTCAGCAAGCTGTAAATCCAAGGAAGAGCATTTAAGAACACAAAATACAGGTAAAAAGTGGGCCCCAGAACTGCTTGCTAGAGCCGCACACATCCCGCGGGAGGTGGGTGGCCACAGAGGAGCCCCCAGCTCTGGCCAGATCAGCTTTTTAGTGCTGTGAGTCCCACAGGCAGTAGTGGAGGAGTTCTCCACTCCAGACACCAGTGTTGGGAGGGCCCAGAACTGCTTGTGAGAGCCACACACAACCTGCTGGGTCACAGTGGAGGAGTCTACTGTTCCAGGTGGACCCGGAATTGTTTGCTAGAGCCATGGGCATCCTGCAGGTGGCAGTGGAGGAGTTCCCCGCTGTGGGCTCCTGTGTCAGGAGGGCCCAGATTGGCTTGCTAGTGCTGCATGTGTCCAGCAGACGGCAGCGGGGGAGTCCTCTGCTCCCCATTCCTTTGCTCCTCCCTAGTTGCCCTAGTGGGGCTGAACTAGGACTGAACTGGCCACTGCTGCTCCGTTCCCCCTCGGTGACCCTGGCGTGGTGAACTAGGACTGATCTGGTCACACATGTGCCTTGTGCCACCACTGCCATTCCACCACCACTTGCTTGCGCTGGTGGGGCTGAACTAGGACTGATCTAGCCACTGGAGTTTCTCTGTCCCCCAGTTGCCACTGCAGAGCAGAACTAGGACTGACCCTGCTGTGCACATTCCCCACACAGCTGCTACAAATCTCCTTCGCCGTGGTTACCATGGTGGGGCCAAACTAGGACTGAGCCAGCTATACACATTCCCCGCACAGCTGCTGATGTTCCCCTGCCCCCTATTTGGCCCAGTGGGGTTGATGAAGGTCTGTTCCGGTGGCTGCGATGCCCCTTCCCCCCAATAGCCCTGGTGGGGCTTAACTAGGACTGATTGGGCTGCTGCCATTCCCCTGCCCCCTGGTTGCCCTTGTGGGGCTGAATTAGGACTGATCTAGCTGCTGCCATTCTCCTGCCCCCCTGGCCGCCCCAGTGGGGCCAAACGAGGATTTAGCCAGCTGCTGCCATTCCCCTGTTCCCCCCCCCCACCGTCACCCTGGTGGGGCTGAAGTAGGACTAATTCGGCTGCTCTGTGCTCCACGTGTCATTCCCCTGTCCCCTGGTAACCCTGGTGGGGCTGAATGTGCAGTGATCCGGCTGCATGAGCACCCCGCACCATCACTGCATTTCCCCTGCCACTCAGTCACCCTGGTAGAACCGAACTAGGACTGATCCAGCTGCTGCTGGTCTTCTGCCCACTGGTCACCCTGGCAAACTGAACGAGGTCTGATCTGGCTATACACGCTCCCATTCTGCTGTGCCCCGGTCGCCCCAGCACCCGAGACTTGGGAGAAGACAACAGACATGCCTTGTCTCTCTGGGCATCGAGAAGAAGCCCCTGACTGAATGGTTCTGATAAGGTCATCAAACAGGGCAAACTCAGCATGGGGCGGAATCAGTGGAAAAACTCTTGCAACTTGAATAATCAGAGTAAATCAAATCCCCCAAGGAAAAATGGGGCAGATGCAATTGAAGACCCCATCCATAAACAGATGGTTGAGATGTCAGAAAACCAGTTCAGACTTTGGGGACTAAATAAGATTAACAGAATGGGGAAAAAAAGGGAATTGAAATTGCAATAAATTATTCAAAACATGTCTAAAGAAATTATTCAAAATATATCTCAAGAATTCAATGATTTCAAAGATAAAGTGACCAAAGATTTTGAAACACTGAGACAAGAGGCTGCAGCCTTCAAGGATCTGAAAGAAATGGTGGAATCCCTCCATAACAGAGTGGAACAGGCAGAAGACAGAATCTCTGACATTGAAGACAAATCTTCTGAATAAGCCCAGGAGTAAAATATAAAAAGAAATGGACAGCAAAAATGAATCTTTCTCTCAGAGAGCTCTCAGACAATTTGAAGAAACTAATACTTGCTTTATAGGAATCCCTGAATGTGATGAAGTTGCTACACAAAACACTGAGGCTCTTCCTTATGAAATTATGAAAGAGAACTTTCCAGACATGTCAAGAGATTCTGAAATTCAGATAGCAGATAGTTTCAGAACCACAGCATGACTCAACCCAAACAAGACATCCCCGAAGCACATCATAATTAACTCCACTAAAGTTAAGATTAAAGAGAAAATTCTGAAAGCAGTAAGAAGTAAGAAAACCATAACCTACAAGGAGAAGAGTATTAGGATGACCGTAGATCTCTCAGCTGAAACCTTTCAGGCTAGAAGAGGATGGTCATCAACTTTTAATCTCCTAAAACAAAACAGCTTTCAACCCAGGATTCTGTATCAAGCTAAATTGAGTTTCACCTATGATAGAGAAATTAAATACTTTAATGACATTCACATGTTGAAGAAATTTGCCATTAGTAAATCAGCTCTCCAGAAAATTCTCAAACCTATCCTCCATAATAAGCTGTGCAATCCTCCACCACAAAAGTAAACTAACTCAGAAACTTTTGATCAAATTCCATATTCCACAATGGTAAAATATTAAAAATGTCTACTGGACTTTCGAGCAACTCGATGCCCAAAATTTTACCAGGCTTATCAATAATTTCTATCAATGTGAATTGCTTAAATTGTCCCCTAAAGAGGCATAGATTGGCTGATTGGATACAGAAAATAAGACGATAAAAATAGACCTGCCATTCAATCCTACAATTCCATAATTAGGTATATACCCAGAAGATAAAAAATCACATTACAATAAAGATATTTTTATCAGAATGTTTATCGCAGCCCAATTCATAATTGCCAGATCATGGAAGAAGCCCAAGTGCCCATCAATCAATGAATGGATCAATAAATTGTGGTATATGTATACTATGGAAAAATATGCAGCCCTAAAGAAAAAATGAGACTTTACCTCCTTTATGTTTACATGAATGGAACTGGAAAATGTTCTTTTTAGGAAAGTATCACAGAAATGGAAGAAAAATTATCCAATGTATACAGCCCTTTTATGAAACTAATTTATAGCTCTCAAATGAAAGCTACAACTTAATTCTAGCCCAAGAATATGGGGAGGGGGTTGGGAAAGGGAGGGGAGAAGGGCGGCCAGGTGGTGGGAGGGTGACTGGAAAGATGATCTATATATCTGTCTAAAAAGGGTACAAGTGAACTTTTCTAGAACTAGAATATAAATGTTTTGACATAATGACTAAGAAAATGACATGAAATCTATGTTAATCAGCTTGATGAAAGTATTTCAAATTGTATATGAAAACACTACACTGTACCCCAAGTTTGCATCAATGTATACAGCTATCATTTCATGAAAAAATAAAAGAATAAAAAAGCAAAAGAAACTCAGACTAGACATTTGTTGTATACAAGAATCTCATCTTACCTTAAAAGACAAATATAGACACAGGGTGAAGGGATGGTCATTTATATTTCAGGCCAATGGAAGGCAGAAAAAAGCAGGTGTTCCAATTTTATTCACAGATAAAATAGGGTTTAAATCAATAAAAGTAAGCAAAGACAAGGATGGTAACTTTATATTTGTTAAGGGTAATACTAAATATGACAAGATTGCAATTATTAACATCTATGCACCCAACCAGAATGCATCTCAATTTAGAAAAGATACACAAACTGGCATGAGGAAATTAATCTCTCCCAGCTCCATCATAGTCAGAGATTTTAACACTCCTTTGGCAGTGTTGGACAGATCCTCCAATAAGAAGCTTAGCAAAGAAATTTTGAATTTAAATTTAACTATTTAACTTTTGGACTTAAGAGACATGTACAGAACTTTTCATCATAACAAAACTAAATACACAATTTTCTCGTTAGTCCATAGAATATACTCCAAAATCAATCACATCTTAGGTCATGAGTCTAATCTCAGTAAATTTAAAAGAATAGAAATTATTCCATGCATCTTCTTGAACAATCATCGAATAGAAGATGAACTCAGTAATAATAGGAATTTGCAGTCTTGTACAAAAATATGGAAGCTAAATAACCTTATTCTGAATGGTAAATGGGTCAGAGATGAGATCAAGAAGGAAATTACCAATTTTTAGAACAAAAAAATAATGAAGGCACGTGTAATCAGAACCTCTGGGATACCACAAAGGCAGTCCTAAGACGGAAATTTATAGCATTGTAAGCCTTTCTCAAGAGAATGGAAAGAGGAAGTTAACAACCTACTGGGACATCGCAAGCATCTGGAAAAGGAAGAACATTCCAATCCCAAATCTAGCAGAAAAAAAGAAATAACCAAAATTAGAGCAGAATTAAATGAAATTGAAAACAAAAGGATTATAGACCAGATCAATAAATCAAAAAGTTGTCTTTTTTAAAAGGTCAATAAAATAGATAAACCTTTGGCCACCCTGACCAAGAAAAAAAAAAGCAATATCTCTACTATCATCAATTAGAAATGGTAAAGATGAAATAACAATGGAACCCTTAGAAATCCAAAAAATCCTTAATGAATATTACAAGAAACTTTATTCCCAGAATTACGACAATCTGAAGAAAATAAATCAATACTTGGAAGCATGCCACCTCCCAAAACTCAGCCAGAATGAAGTGGAAATGTGGAACAGGCCTATATCAAGTTCTGAAATAGCATCAACTATACAAAATCACCCTAAAAAGAAAAGCCCATGACCAGATGGCTTCACGTCAGAATTCTACCAAACCTTTAAGAGGAACTAGTACCTATACTACTCAACCTTTCCCAAAATATAGAAAAAGATGGAATACTACCCAACACATTCTATGAAGCAAACATCACCTTGATCCCCGAACTAGGAAAAGACCCAACAAGAAAAGAAAATTATTAACCAATATCACTAATGAATATTGATGCAAAAATATTCAACAAGATCATAACCAAGAGAATCCAGCAACACATCAAACAAATTATACACCACAACCAAATGGGTTTTATCCTAGGATCTCAAGGATGGTTTAACATACGTAAATCTATAAATATAATTCATCACATAAACAAATTATAAAACAAAGACCATATGATTCTCTCAATTGATGCAGAAAAAGCTTTTGTTAATATCTAGCATCACTTTATGATCAGAACACTTTAGAAAATTGGTATAGAAGGGACATTTCTTAAACTGATAGAGGCCATCAACAGCAAACCAACAGCCAATATTGTATTGAATGGAGTTAAATTGAAATCATTTCCACTCAGATCATGAACCAGGCAAGGTTGCCCATTGTCTCCAGTGATCTTTAATATTGTAATGAAATGTTAGCCATCAGAAGAGATTAAACTTTCACTTTTTGCAGATGATATGACTGTATATCTGATAAATACCAGGGATTCAACTACACAACTCCTACATGTGATCGAGGAAAATACCAGTGTCTCAGGTTACCAAATCAACACTCATCAATCAGTAGCCTTTCTTTTTTTTCTTTTTTTTTTTTGAGACAGAACCTCAAGCTGTGCCCCTGGGTAGAGTGCCGTGGCATTACAGCTCACACCAACCTCCAACTCCTGGGCTCAAGTGATTCTCTTGCCTCCGCCTCCCAAGTAGCTGAGACCACAGGTGCCCGCCACAACGCCCGGCTATTTTTTGGTTGCAGCCGTCATGGTTGTTTGGCGGGTCCGGGCTGGGGATTCGAACCCACCACCTTAGGTGTACGTGGCTGGTGCCTTAGCCGGTTGAGCTATAGGCGCTGAGCCAGTAGCCTTTATATATACCAACAGCAGCCAAGCTGAAAGAACAGTCAAAGACTCTATTCCATTCACAGTAGTGCCAAAGAAGATGAAATATTTGGGAGTTTACCTAACAAAGGATGTGAAAGATCTCTATAAAGTGAACTATGAAACTCTAAGAAAAGAAATAGCTGACAATGTTAACAAATGGAAAAATACCATGCTCATGGCTGGGAAGAATCAACATTGTTAAAATGTCCATACTACCCAAGAGCAATATATAATTTTCATGCAATCTCTATTAAAGCTCCACTGTCGTCTTCTAAAGATCTTGAAAAAGTAATACTCCATTTTATTTTGAATCAGAAAAATCCTCAAATAGCCAAGACATCACTCAAAAAGAAAAACAAAGCAGGAGGAATGATGCTACCAGACCTCAGATTATACTATAAATCCATAGTGATCAAAACATCATGGTACTGGCACAAAAATAGAGAGGTAGATGTATGGAACAGAATAGAGAACCAACAGATGAATCCAGCGACTTACAGCTGCCTGATCTTTGAGAAGCCAATTAAAAACATTGAGTGGGGAAAAGATTCCCTATTTAACAAATGGTGCTGGGCAAACTGGTAACCTGTAGAAGACTGAAACTCGACCCCTACCTTTCCCCATTAACTAAGATAGACTCTCACTGGATTAAAGGTTTAAACTTAAGAAATGAAAGTATAAAAATACTAGAAGAAAGAGTAGGGAAGACACTTGAAGAAATTGGACAGGGTGAACATTTTATGAAGAGGACACCCCAGGCAATTGAAGCAACATCAAAAATACACTATTGGGATCTGATGAAACTAAAGAGCTTCTGCCCAGCCAAGAACACAGTAAGTAAAGCAAGCAGACAACTGTCAGAGTGGGACAAAATACTTGCAGGCTATGTCTCCGATAAAGGCTTAATAACCAGAATCTATAGACAACTCAAATGCATTCACAACAACAACAACAACAACAACAACAAAAAAAAAACAAGTCATCAGATCTCAGGGTGGGCAAAGGACTTGAAGAGAAATTTCACCAAAGAAGATAGTCGTGTGGCCTATAGATATATGAAAAAATGTGCACCATCCTTAATCATTAGAGAAATGCAAATCAAAACTATTTTGAAATATCACCTAACTCCAGTAAGATTAGCCCATATCACAAAATCCCAAAACCAGAGTGGCTGGCATGGATGTGGAGAAAAGGGAACACTTATACACTGCTGATGGGAATGCAAACTAATACCTTCCTTTTGGAAAGACGTCTGGAGAACACTTAGAGAACTAAAAATTGACCTGCCATTCGATCCTACAATTCCATTATTAGGTATATACCCAGAATATCAAAAATCACATTACAATAAAGATATTTGTATCAGAATGTTTATTGCAGCCCAATTCATAATTGCCAGGTCATGGAAGAAGCCCAAGTGCCCATTGATCCATGAATGGATCAATAAACTGTGGTATATGTACATCATGGAATACTACGCAACTCTAAAGAATGATGGAGACTTTACTTCCTTCATGTTTACATGGATGGAAGTGGAAAATGTTCTTTTTAGCAAAGTATCACAAGAATAGAAGAAAAAGTATTCAATGTACGCAACCTTATTATGAAACTAATTTATAGCTCTCAAATGAAAGCTACAACTTAATTCTAGCCTAAGAATATGGGCAGGGGAGAAGGGTGGATGAGTGGTGGGAGGGTGAATGGAAAGATCACCTATATGGTCTGTCTAACAGGGGTGCAAGTGAACTTTTCTAGAACTAGAGTGTAAATGTTTTAACACAATAACTAAGTAAATGACACAAAGTCTATGTTAACCAGTTTGATGAAAATATTTCAAATTGTATATGAAAACACTATACTGTACCCCATTTTTGCATTAATGTATACAGCTATCATTTAATACAAAAGAAAAAAAGAGATATCACCTAACTCCAGTAAGATTAGCCCATATCACAAAATCACAAAACCAGAGATGCTGGAGTGGATATGGAGAAAAGGGAACACTTCTACACTGCTGATGGGAATGTCAACTAATACGTTCCTTTTGGAAAGACATCTGGAGAATACTTAGAGAACCAAAAATTGACCTGCCATTTGATCCCACAATTCCTTTATTAGGTATATACCCAGAATATCAAAAATCACATTATAATAAAGATATTTGTATCAGAATGTTTATTGCAGCCCAATTCATAATTGCCAGGTTATGGAAGAAGCCCAAGTTACCTTTGATACACGAATGGATCAACAAACTGTGGTATATGTACACCATGGAATACTATGGAGCCATAAAGAAAGATGGAGACTTTACCTCCTTCATGTTCACATAGATAGAGCTGGAAAGTGTTCTTCTTAGCAAAGTATCACAGGAATGGAAGAAATGTATCCAATGTACACAGCCCTATTATTAAATTAACTTATACCTTTCATATGAAATCTATAACGTAATAATAGCCTAAGAATATGGGAAGGGGAGAGGAAGAGGGGTGGGAGGAATTGGTGGAGTGAGTGTGATTGGAGAGATCACTTCTATGGTTTATCTTACAAGGGTATAAATGAATCTTTCTAAGAGTAGAATATGAACATTTTTACACAATAACTAAGAAAATGATATGAAGGCTATGTTAACCAGTTTGATGAAAATATTTCAAATTGTATGTGAAAACACCACACTGTACCCCAAAATTGCATTAATGTACATAGTTATCATTTAATAAAAAAAGATCAAAAAAAAAAGAGTTATTTTGTTTAAGGAGATTAAAGTTCGATGACCACCCTCTTCTAGCTTGAAAAGTTTCAGCAGAGCAATCTGCCGTCATTTTAATGCCTTTCCCCTTGTAAGTTATGGTTTTCTTATGTCTGGCTGCTTGCAGAATTTTCTCCTTCATATTAACTTTGGGAAAGCTAATTATAATGTGTCTATGAGTTTTTGTATTTGGGTTGAGTCGTCCTGGTGTTCTGAAACTATCTGTTATCTGAATTTCAGAATCTCTTGGCATGTCTGGGGAAATTCTCTTTATTTCCTGAAGAAGAGTGTCTGTATCCCTTGAAGCAATAGTGTCACCTTCAGAATTCCTATAAGGTGAAATTAAGATCTCTTTCAATTATCCCAGAGCTCTCTGAGAGAATGATCTGTTTTTGCTCTCCACATCTCTTCCCTTTTGAGCATTTGGGAGCATTCAAAAGCTTTAACTTCAACATCAGAGGTCCATTTTTCTGCCTGCTCCATTCAGTTACTGGGGGATTCTAGTGTATTTCCTAGATCTTTGATGACTGCAGGTTCTTGCCTCAATGTGTCAAAATCTTTAGTGATTTTGTCTTTGAGTTCATTGAATTCTTGAGACATCTTTTGAATTACTCCTTGAAATCCTAATTCCATCTTTACCTCCATTCTGTTGATCTTGTTTGCTATCCAAATTCTGAGCTCTATTTCTGACACATCAGCCATTTTCTATGAATGGGATCTTATGCTGTGTCTGCCATATCGTTCCTTGGGGGGGTGATCTACTCTAATTATTCGTGTTATCAGAGTTTTTTCACTGATTCTGCCTCATTATTTTTTTTGCCAGTTGGCTAGATGGGCAGATAAGGTGAAATTGGATTGGGAGCTCCTGGAGTTGTGGCTGACAAGCCCTTTGTTAAGGATCCGGTACTGGTACTGGTGACTGCAGCTTTTTCCCCTACAGCTTTGCACAGGTTCTGTACAGTATTACAGTCTGAGGCTGAGGAAACCTGCTTAGTAGGCTTGATTTAGGTAGCTCTGTCTTATAGTCAGCTGTTTCTTGTCTGAGCCTAGTGGGTCTGTGACTCTGGTTTGAAGTCTTAGCTGTGGGATAATACAAGCAGCTAAGACATCGCACTTGTCATGGACAACAACTAGAAGAGAAAAATCAACCCTTCCCATTAGCACACAATCAGGGTACCACCTGAGAGGGCTTTTGGTTGATTGGCCCATGTTAGGCATTCCAAACAAATTGACTCAGTCAGTACAAACTCTCAAGTGGGAGAGTTCAAAAGGTCTCCAGCAACTAGATGGCAGAGGTCCACTGGTTGCTCAAATTTGGCTTGCTCTGGTGCTCTGTGGAGTCAGAAAGGCCCGCCTGGTAGCGGAGTTGGACCAGGGGCTGTGTCTCTTTCTCCACTTTGCTCCTCTTTCACACCCAGTCACTATGACCTTACAGGGCTGAAGTCCTGCTCTCTACAATAAGCAGATGTGCTAGGGCTTTGCGCCTGTCAGAGTCAAAGGAAGGTCAGTGCCTCCTCAGTGCAGCCACTTCCTTGTGCCACCAGGCAGCTTGGGGAGCTGAGGCCTGCCTGCTTTGGGTACTCAATAGCCACTGTGATGTGTTCCACCTGAACTCAGTCTAATCCTCAAGATAAGAAGTCAGTAAATGCTTTTGTCCCTCATCCACTGCATCTTTGCCTCAGCTGCTCTGCAGCACCAGTATCCCTATAGAGTGAGGTCTGGTTTCCTCTGGAAGTCCTCAGAGTCAGGGAGGTGTCTCTCCAAGATTAGACCCCAGCAGGATTGCTCAATTGTTGCTGAAACTTTGTGGAAAGTGACTCTGCACAGCTCCCAGGTGACTGCCACAGCCAGGGAGTTGGCTGTAGGATCAGCTCAGCCCTGCAAGCACAAGGTACGCAGATACAGCAGTTGGGCGAAGGATGCTGCACACTGTTCTGACAGTGCAGGGTGCCCAATGACTTCATTAAGGAGAGTGCTAGGCCCATGCATCTGGCAGGGTGGTGTGCAGTGTGCAGGCTCCAGTAGGGCAGGATGTGGGGAGCAGCTCTAATAGGGCTGGACACCAGTTGTGTGGCTGTAGCAGGGCAGACCCTCTGCTGGGGTATGTAGCTCTGGCGGAGTGGGGTGCAGGGTGCTTGGTCTTGTAGGACAGGGGAGCTGCTCATGAGCCTCCTCCATAGTCTCTGCAGGGGTTAGGCTTCTGGATCATCAGGCAAGGGGGGAAGGGTGGACTGGAACTTCAGAATGGCAAGGAAAATATTAGTAAAATTTTCTTTCCTGGCAAGGGAGTGCTCAGGGTCACATCAGGGTCCCTTTGGGAAAGTAGTCCCCACTTCATACAGCTGTCACCTGTGGGGTGAGACAAGAGGTCCTCAGTTCACTGCTTGCCTGTAGAAAACCTATAAGAGCAAACAAAGGAAAAAAACCACATCTTTCTTGGGGGAGGGGATGGGACACTTTTCCTTTGGGATGAATTCTGTACATGAAGTTTTCTTTCTTGGAGTCGCAGCTTGTCTTGGCAGTGGTGACCCATAGTTATCACTCTTCTCTCTCTAGGCTCGGCTCCCAGTCTTCAGCTTAATTGTGTACTTTCTGGACATTATCCTTCCCTTCTTCTGTCAAAGGCTGGCTCCAGTTGCCCATCTTGCCCCCCACCCCAGGGTTACACTTTTAATGCATAAGCATAAATAAAACAATTAAAAACATTCATATAGATACAGAATTAGTACCACCTATGTACTCATGTGCATTTTTTTTTTGTAGAGACAGAGTCTTACTTTGTTGCCCTTGGTAGAGTGCTGTGGCATCACAGCTCACAGAAACCTCTAACCCCTGGGCTTAGGCATTCTCTCACCTCAGCCTCCTGAGTAGCTGGGAATACAGGCACCCAACATAATGCCTGGTTATTTTTTTTGTTGCAGTTTGGCCAGGGACGGATTTGAACCCGCCACCCTAGGTATATGGAGCCGGCACCCTACTCATTGAGCCACAGGTGCTGCCGACCCATGTGCATTCTTATTTTTTCCTCAAAAATGTGGGCAAAGAATTATGCATAATACACAGAAAAATATAGTAGTAAAAACAGACATCAAAGAAAAAAGGACCAATTAAATTTTACAACAGTTATGTAATATCTATTAACATATTTTAAAGATGAATGATGTGGTTCTCAGGTTGCTACAGTTTTTGGAGTTTGTTTGATACATTTAAGAGAGTGACTAAACAGTTTATTTCAAAATTTCAATATTCAAAATATCCCAGAAACTATATTTTTGTAATTGTTTAAATATATAATGTCAAACTTCAGTTGTCAACTTAAATATGTGTGAGGGGGTACGCAGTTGTTTACTAAGCAAAAATGTTTAAAGATTTAAGTGTTGCCTTTCTGATTTTGGTCATCTGCTTTACAGGTCCAAAGACTCACTTCTACCAGTGTCCAGAGTAGTTCATCCCCTGAGAGACTGACTCAGGCAAATGAAAAAGAAGATAATAGTGCAACAGACACCAAAAGGTCAATTTGTTAATTTTCAATGAGAAGCACTGCTGCAACACCTACCAGAAGTACTCATATCTTTGCATTCATCACTATTTCCTCTTGAGAAGCTAGATAGAATCACTGATAGTCTGAGACTGATGTACACAGAGAATTAATATGTATTTATCAAAGCTCATTGAATTATATATTTAAAATGAGTGCATTTGATTGTATATAATAAAACTAAGAAAACCTTGAAGGAAAGAAAAACTAAATAGAAAGCTAAATAAAAGTCAGAGCTATTTTATTTTCCTTTGAATGCAAGTTACAAGCCAAACAAATCATTAATAAAAGTGGACAAAGGCAAAATCATCTGAAAGATGTGTGATGGGATATAGTAGGATGGTTATTAGGTAAGCCATGATTTCATAAGATCCCAAACTCTAAGTTAAATGTCATAAATCCAAACTAGTACTGTACCTCCATCTCTAAAAGAGATGGCCTTGCTTATGGGATTGGAAATACTAGGAGTCAAATGACTAAGACGCCAGTATCCTTTGAGTACTGACAATATCTACTTTAGGGACTCACATTTCCTCATGTGCTTGTGGCTCATTCTTTCTGAAGATTGCCATATGCTTATGCTTTTACTTTTGTCTCCTTAGGTAATTTCCGTCTGTTGTCTGTGATTAGGGATGTGCTGTTTTACAATTTAATTCTCAGAAGGGAATCAAATAACTCTCATTTTCTAGTTCTTAAGGGGCAGTTCAGTGGAAAAGATTCTTACTCTAGTCTCTTACTTACAATGTTGCTCAGGAAGAGCAACATCACTGAGGAACATCAATGAAATAAGCAAGTACATTTATTTCCCATCCAAATTAATAACTTAGTAATACATTGCTCTGGGAGAAGTTTATATATATGGTGTGATGCCAGAAGGAATACATAGTCACACACATATACTCACACATATAGGTGAAAATTTAGTGTGTGGTATAATAATCACTCAAAATATACAGACATAATCAATAGAGAAAAGCTGGCAACACAAAAGTTGGAAAGGAAATAAGAGTGGAGACTAATCTGACTGGATGAGGAAAAACTATAAAGGACCAAAAAGAGAATGTTGGAAATGTAAGTTTCTGTGAAGAAATACAGCCAGGGTACATTAGACCAAGAAAGAACTCTACTGGATAATGATGACATAGACAGGAAATTCTGGGAAGTGAATACCAAGAGTCATGACACAAAAGATGAGACAAAGAATATATTATTTATTTATTTATTTTTGTTTTCTTTATTTTATTTTATTTTTATTAAGTCTAATACACATAGATCATGAATACATTCATGCATATGTGGGGTACAATGTGCTTATACTTTTATACAATCTGATGAGATTAGATCAAACCAATTAACATAGCTTTCACGTCATTACTTGATTATTGTGCCAAAACATTTATGTTCTACACTTGACAGATTTGACTTGTATTCTTGTCATATGCTCCATAGGTGTGGTCCTACCTTTTACCCACCCTCTGCCAAACCTCCCCTCTCCCTTACCTTCCCACTCAATTTCTCTCTTTATCCTGGGCTATAGTTGTGCTCTATCTTTCATAAGAAAGTGTGAGTAAATATAAGTAGGTTTCATAGAAATATTGAGTACATTGGATACTTTTTCCTCCATTCTTGAGACATTTTACTCAGGAGAATATGTTCCAGATCCTTCCATGTAAACATAAAAGAGGTAAAGGCTGCATCTTTTAAAAGGCTGCATACTGTTCCATGGTATACATATACACAATTTATTAATCCATTCATGGGTCAATGGGCACTTGGGCTTCTACCATGAATTGGCTATTATGAATTGAGCTGCAATGGATAATCTGGTGCAAATATCTTTTTTGCAAAGTGATTTTTGTTTTTTTGGATATATTCCTAGTAGAGGAATTGCAGGAATTTTTAGATCCCTGCGTGTTCTCCAAACTTCTTTCCAAAAGGAACGTATTAGCTTGCATTTCCACCAGCAGTGTAGAAGTATTCCCTTTTCTCCACATCCCCACCAACATCTGTAATCTTGGGACTTTGTGATGTGGGCTACTCTTACAGGAGTCAGATGGTCTCTCAAAGTGGTTTTGATTTGCATTTCTCTGATTATTAAAGACAATGAGCGTTATTTTCATGTGTCTGTATACTATGCGCTTGTCTTCTTCAGAGAAGCTTCTGTTCAGGTCTCTTGCCCATGATGAAATGGAATCACTTGAAACAAAGAATATTTTCATGGTAGTAACATTCTAGATTAATTTGTAAATGAAATGCATAATGTCTTCAGAAGATAAATAGTACAGAGCATGAAGAATGATATGAACAGAATAAATTCACTAGATTGAGAAATACTTTTAAGATTCTGAAAGAGGCTTGGTCCAGGTAATTCAGTAGTTAGGTCACCAGCCACATATACTGGGGCTGGTGGGTTCAAGCCTGGCCCTGGACTGCTAAACAACAATGACAACTACAACAAAAATAGCTGGGCATGGTGGAAGGTGCCTGTGGTCCTGGCTGCTTGGGAGGCTGAGGCATGAGAATCACTTCAGCTCAAGAGTTTGAGGTTGCTGTGAGCTGTCATGCCACTGTACTCTAGAGGGTGACATGTTGAGACTCCATCTCAAAAAATAAATAAATAATAAAAAAGATTCTGAAGGAAAAGGAAATGGGCACTATGCTGGCATAAGAAACCAGGTTAAGTACAACAGATTAAAAAAAATTGTACCAAGGTCTGGACTGGGGACACTTCTTGTTGCTCATTTGGAAAAGATAATAACTCAATGTTTGTTGTTGAATATGTATAGATTTCTATTGATTTTGCTCAACAGATAAAAATAAAAATGGAAAGTATAGACATGATCTTTTTTTATTTCTTTTTTTCTTTATCAAATCATAACTGTGCTCCTTAATACTGTCATGGGGTACAGTGTGCTGTTTTTATATACAATTTGAAATATTTTCATCAAACTGCTTAACATAGCCTTTATGTCATTTTTTTTAGTTATTGTGTGTTAAGACAATTATATTCTACATTTAGAAATATTAATGTGTACCCTTATAAGATGAACTATAAGTGTGATCCCATCAATCACCCTCCCTCCATCTATCCTCCCCCCTCCCCTCCCCTTCAGTCCCTCTCGCCTTTCCCCATATTCTTGGGCTATAATTGGGTTATAGCTTTCCTATGAAAGCTATAAGTTCATTTCATAGTAGGGTTGAGTACATTGGATACTTTTTCTTCCATTATTGAGATATTTTGCTAAGAAGAATATTTTCCAGCTCCATCCATGTAAACATGAAGGAGGTAAAGTCTCCATCCCTCTTTAGGGCTGCATAGTATCCCATGGTATAGATATACCACAATTTATTGATCCATTCATGGATCAATGGGCACTTGGGCTTCTTCCATGACTTGGCAATTATGAAGTGGCTGCAAGTAATATTCTGGTACAAATATCTTTATTGTAGTGTGATTTTTGGTTTTCTGGATATATACCTAGTAGAGGAATTGTAGGATTAAATGGCATGTCTATTTTTAGTTCTCTAAGTATTCTACAAACATATCTCCATAGGAACATTTTAGTTTACATTCCCACCAGCTGTGTAGAAGTGTTTCCTTTTCTCCGCATCCACGCCAACATGTCTGAATTTGAGATTTTGTGATATGGGGTAATCTAACTGGAGTTAGATATCTCAAAGTAGTTTAGATTTGCATTTCTCTGATGATGAAGGTTGATGAGCATTTTTTCATGTGTCTATATGCCGTGTGCCTGTCTTCTTCTGAGAAGTTTCTGTTCAAGCCCACTCTGAGAGGAGATCACTTGTTCTCTTCTTGCTAATATGTTTGAGTTTTCTGTGGATTCTGGTTATTAAACCTTTGTAATAGACATAACCTGCAAATAACTTCTCCCATTCTGAGGGCTGTCTGTTGCTTTACTTACTGTGTTTTGGGCTGTGTAGAAGCATTTTAGTTTCATCAGATCTCAGCAGTGTATTAAATTGTCTTGTAAGGAGGCACAGGTTGGCTGAGTGGATACAAATACTCAGGCCAGATATCTGATCTATACAAGAATCTCATCTCACCTTAAAAGATAAATATAGACTCAGGGTGAAGGGATGGTCATCTATATTCCAGGCAAATGGAAAGCAAAAACAAACAAACAAACAGGTGTTGCAATGTTATTCACAGATACAATAGGGATTGAACCAACAAAAGTAAGCAAGGATAAGGATGACCACTTCATATTTGTGAAGGATAATACTCAATATGATGAGATTTCAATTATTAATATGTATACACCAACCCAGAATGCAACTCAATTTATAAGAGAGACTCTAACTGACATGAGCACCTTGATTTCCTCCAGTTCCATAATCGTCTGAGATTTTAACACTCCTTTGGCAATGTCGGACAGATCCTCTAATAAGAAGCTAAGCAAAGAAATTTTAGATTTAAACCTCACCATTCAACATTTGGATTTAACAGCCATCTACAGAACATTTCATCCTAACAAAACTGAATACACATTCTTCTCATCAGCCCAGGGAACATACTCCAATATTGACCACATATTAGGTCTAACCTCAGCAAACTTGAAAGAACAGAAATCATTCCTGGCAGGTGGAGCAAAATGGCAGAGGGGATGCATCTCTGGATCAACTCTCCTCCTGGTTTCAGGTGAGAGTAGGGGTGCTGGATCATTCCCTGCATGGAGTGTTGGCACAGACAGGCAATGTAGGCTGTGCAGCAAAGAGGCGGATTGCTAGACTAGAATTGTGACCGAAACCTGCAGTATCTGCCAGAGAAAACTCTGCACCACAGCTGAAACAGCGCCAGCCGCAGTGGCTGATGGCCAGCAGCCAGAGGCCAGTGGCCTGAGATGGCAGCAACCAATCCCTCCCCCACAGAGGACTGCTGTTCCCAATTAGTGGGGAGTTTGGGTGTTTTGCAGAGAGTGTGGTGAGGCGTGGACTCCTGTGCAGAATTCAGCAACCAGAAAGGGTAGCCATTTGGACCCCATTTGGAGAGTCATGGGTCTAGGTGGCCATACAGAAAAGTGAGGGGAAAGAAACCCACTTAGGAAACAGACAATCTTTGTAACGTTAGAAAAGTCTTTGTGTCACAAGGCTGAAGCAGCGAGCAACAGTGGCAACCAAACCCTCCCGTACGTAAATGAAAAAGTCTTTTGTGTTCCACACTGACTCCATGGGCATCGGTGGTGGTCAGCCCCCTCTCACATGGATGCTGAGGGATTTTTTGTGCTCAGCGCTGAGTCTGCAGGCATTGGCTGTGGCCGACCACCCCTCTCGCAGAAGCTGAGGACTCTTTTGTGCTCCGCACTGAGTCCCTGGGCATTGATGGTGGCCAGCCCTTCCCCTGCAGAGATTGAGGACACTTTTGTGCTCCGCACTGAATCCTCAGGCATGAGTGGCAACCATCCCCTTTCCCATGGAAGAATACAATTTCCATTTTGAGAAGAAACTAGGAGTTGAGTGGATAATCTGGTGAATCGTGGACTCCTGTGCTGAATTTGGAGGGCAGATAGGGGTGTCATCTGGAACAGGACAGCTGAGGCTGGGAGCCAGCCAGGAAGCAGACATATTGTGAAACTCCAAAAACGGCATCTCCATAGTACTGCTTCCTACAGACCGGTTGCTGAGAGTGCATACAGCTGTCTAATAGAGTTTTGTTTTTCGTGTTTTTTTCTTTTTCTTTTTCTCTTTTCTTTCTCTTTTTAAAAATCATTTTATGATTACCATTTTATTTTGTTTCCTTTTTTTTTGTTTGTTTACTTGTTTCTGTTTTTCTGTGCATCTGTGTACTTGTGTCTCTGGTAGCATTTTTGTCTGTTTATTTGTTCGTTTTGTGTCAATGTGTTTTGCACTTTGCTAAATCTTTGGGTTGTCTATTTTCCCTAACTCTAATTTTCACATTCAACAACAATATATGGGAAAGGAGATAAGGGCAGACTGGAGCTAGTTTTCAACAAAAACTCCAGTCCAGGGTGAGAGATAATGGACAGAAAGAACCCACCGAAGCTGAAGAAGGAGAGCTGAGCTGAAGGAAAGGTAGATAAGTGCATGTCTTCCCCACACCCCACATTCCCCCCGGTGGCAGGTGGCTTCCCCACTGCTCATGCCAGCGTCTCCAGGTGCCAGGTGGCCAGAGACCTGCTGCTTGCTTGCTTGAGCCCCATGCTCCCCCAGTGGCAGGTGGCTTTCCCGCTGCTCCTGCCATGCTCTGTGGGTGCTGGGTGGCCAGAGGCTTGTTGCCTGCCTGCTTGAGCCCTGTGCTCCCCCAGTGGCAAGTGGATTCCCCGCTGCTCCCACCACCCTCTACAGGTGCTGGGAAGCCGGAGATCTGTTGCTTGCTTGCTTCAGCTCTGCGCTCCCCCCTGGCAGGTGGAATCCCCGCTGCTCCTGCCACCCACACTAGGTGATGGGTGGCCAGAGACCTGCTACTTGCTTTAGCCCCGCATCCCCCTGGTGGCAGGCAGATTCCCCACTGCTCTTGCCACCTTCACTGGGCCAGGGCTGCCTAAGAACTGTGAGAGGAAGGTTAGTTGAGAGGGAACCATAATAGAGGAGTGGTACCCCGAGGAGAAAAGTAGCAGCTGCAGTAGCAGGAACAATAAGGCTCACACCCCTGATGCTTTTCTGACAGACACACCCTATCTCTCTGGACATCCAGAGGAAGCTGGCATCTTCTCCAGTTGTGGCCACTGGAGGAACAGTTCTGAGATGGGCTCCAAATGGTGTAAATTCAGCATGGGGCAGAATCAGTGGAAAAACTCGGGCAACATGAATAACAACTCCCCCAAGGAAAAATGGGGCAGATGCAATTGAAGATTGCATCTATAAACAAATGGCTAAGATGTCAGAAATCGGGTTCAGAATTTGAATAGCAAATAAGATTAACAGAATGGAAGAAAGGAGGGAACTAGAACTTCAAAAATTATTCAAAAAATGTCTCAAGAATTCAACAATTTCAAAGATAAAATTACCAAAGACTTTGAAACATTGAGGCAAGAGTTTGCAGCCCTCAAAGATCTGGTAAATATGGTATAATCCCTCAGTAACAGAATGGAACCAGCAGAAGAAAGGATCTCTGACATTGAAGACAAAGCTTTTGAACGTGCCCAAGCACTCAAAGATGAAGAGAAATGGAGAGCAAAAATGGATCTTTCTCTCAGAGAGCTCTGGGATAATTAGAAGAAAACTAATATTCAACTTATAAAAATCCCTAAAGGTGAAGAAGTAGCTTCACAAAACACAGAGTCTCTTCTTCATGAAATTATGAAAGAGAACTTTCCAGACATGCCAAAAGATTCTGAAATTCAGACATCAGACAGTTTCAGAACTCCAGCATGACTGAACCCAAACAAGACATCCTCCAGGCACATCATAATTAACTTCACCAAAGTTAATATGAAGGAGAAAATTCTGAAAGCAGTTAGACTTAAGAAAACCATAACCTACAAGGGGAAGAATATTAGAGTGACTGCAAATCTCTCCGCTGAAACCTTTTAGGCTAGAAGAGGATGGTCATTGACTTTTAATCTCCTAAAACAAAATAACATTCAAACCAGGATTCTGTATCCAGGTAAACTGATTTTCATCTATGATGGAGAAATTAAATACTTTAATGACATTCAAATGTTAAAGAAATTTGCCATAACTAAACCAGCTCGGCAGAAAATTCTCAAACCTATCCTCCATAATGACCAGTGCAATTCTCCACCACAAAAGTAAAATCACCCAGAACCTTTTGATCAAATTCCAACTTCCACAGTGGTGAGAGTATAAAAAACTTCTACTGGACTTTTGAGCAACTTGAGGGCCAATATTTCACCATGCTTATCAATAATTTCAATCAATGTGAATGGCTTAAATTGTCCTTTAAAGAGGCACAGATTGGCTGATTGGATATAGAAACTCAGACCAGACATCTGTCATATTAAAGAATTGCATCTTACTATAAAAGATAAATATAGACTCAGGGTGAAGGGATGGTCATCTGTATTCCAGGCAAATAGAAAGCAGAAAAAAGTAGGTGTTGCAATTTTACTGGCAGACACATTAGGGTCTAAACCAACAAAAATAAGCAAAGATAAGGATGGCCATTTTATATTTGTTAAGGGTAATACTCAATATGATGAGATCTCAATTATCAACATCTATGCACCCAACCAGAATGCACCTCAATTTATAAGAGATACTCTAACAGGCATGAGCAACTTGATCTCTACCAGCTCCATCATAGTTGGAGATTTTAACACTCCTTTGGCAGTGTTGGACAGATCCTCCAATAAGAAGCTCAGCAAAAAAATTTTAGATTTAAATTTAACTATTCAACTTTTGGATCTAACAGACATATACAGAACAATTCATCCTAACAAAACTGAATACACGTCTTTCTTATCAATCCACAGAACATACTCCAAAATTGACCACATCTCAGGTCACAAGTCTAACCTCAGTAAATTTAAATGAATATTTAAATATTTATTCCATGCATCTTCTTGAACCATCATGGAAGGAATTTGAACTCAGTAATAACAGGAATTTACAGTCTCATATAAAAACATTGAAGCTAAATAACCTTATCAACCTTATGCTGAATGATAGATGGGTCAGAGATGAGGTCTGGAAGGGAATTACCAAATTTTTAGGACAAAACAATAATGAAGACATGAGTTGTCAGAACCTCTGTGATATTGCTAAGGCAGTCCTAACATGGAAATTTATAGCATTGCAAGCCTTCCTCAAGAGACTGAAAACAGAGGAAGTTAACAACTTAATGGGGCATCTCAAGCAACTGGAAAAGGAAGAACATTTCTACCCAAAATCCAGCAGAAGAAAAGTAAAAAACAAAATTAGAGCCGAATATAATGAAATTGGAAACAAAAGAACTATACAACAGATCAATAAATCAAAAAGTTGGTTTTTTGAAAAGGTCAATAACATAGATAAACCTTTGGCCACTCTGACTAAGAAAAAAAGTAAAACCTCTAATTTCATAAATCAGAAAGGATAAAGATGAAATAAAAACAGAACACTTAGAAACTCAAAAAATCCTTAATGAACATTACAAGAAACTTTATTCCCAGAAATACGACAAGCTGAAGGAAATTGACCAATACTTGGAAGCACACCAACTCCTAAGACTTAGTCAGAATGAGGGGGAGCGGTCAAGATGGCCGACAGGCACCAGTCTCCGACAGAAGCTCCTGTTTAGAAGAAAGGATAAAGTCTGGAGAAACATCCAACAAAGTCGAAAACTGGGAGCCCAGCTGAGAGAGAAGAGTGATACCGGCAGAACACCTCTTCTGAGACAGACAGAGACTTCTAGAGGACGCTCCACAGGTACAAAAATC